>JAPEVC010000120.1:0-108757 GCA_027946555.1 Gnomoniopsis sp. IMI 355080
CTCCCCCCCTCCCTGAGAGATCGCAGATTGCAGATTGCAAAACGTGCGTGCGCCAATCGCCATTCATTCTTCTTTTCGCCTTCTGGGATTCGCCCTATGCACACAAGAAGCATGGAATGAACATCCCTCGGTATTCCCGGCACAAAGCCACGCTCGTGCCTCGTCTACACTAGCCTCTGTCTTTGCGGGCACGAGATCTTGATGATATCCAACGAGAAGAGAGCCAAGGGCGGCCGGAACGCTGACCGCAAGATGCTTTCTTGTCACGGGCCTTTCCGCATTCCCCCCACTCGCCTCTTCGTGGTCAGCTCTGCAGAACGAGGCGAAAGTTCATAGGCTTTCCAAGTCGCACCCTGCTGAGAAACTGTTAAAAATTCCGAGGTCTGCTGGGCCCGCTTGTGAGCTGTCAAGTTGGACCTACCTTTCAGCTGCATGGACCAAGGTCATTGGAAGTCGTCCGCCCGCGAGTAAGGTCATCAACGCTGAATCTTGCCAACATGAATCAGTATGAATATTTCAAAAAACCGCTTCTGGATGGGTTGGAAATCCCATATTTTATTCACCGTGCTGGCGTCGTTTCCATTTTTCGTTCTCTCCAATCTACCGCATCGTGAAGTGGACGATGTTGCTTCAGGCCAGCGTCACCTACGACCCCAAGGTTGTCTTGGCGTTGGCTCTCTCATTTGTGTCTATATGGTTCCTATATACCTTTCTATGGTCTTCCAGACTCTTGTCCTATCCACTGCCTCCAGGCCCACCGGGAAAGTTCTTGGTTGGTAATGCCGGCCAGCTCAGTGGCCATCCTGAGCAAGACTACATACGATGGGGCAAGGAATATAGTGAGTGTGCCAGGAAAGAGACGAGACAGAGTGACCAAATCAAGAACAAATAACTAAAACGGCATGCGCAAGATTCCGATGTGATATATGTGAACGTGCTCGGCCAGCACGTAATATGTCTGAACAGTGTCCAGGCCGCTACAGATCTCCTTGATCGCCGGAGCTCCATTTACTGTGACAGACCTCGCTTCATCCTCTTCGAGGTGTACGTGAATTCTCCTTGAGATAATTGTTCTCAACACACCACGTTTCTGAAAAGAAAAGGTTGCTGACATTCGCTATCAGTATGGGCTGGGGCTTCACCCTAACCTTCCTCAAATGGGGCCCCCAATTCAAGCTCCACCGACGTCTCTTTCAAACAACCTTCACCCAATCGGCCGTCAAAATCTTCCGCCCTTTGCAAACCTCCGAAGCCCGCAGAGCCGTACGCTCCCTCCTCGCCTCCCCAGCAGACTGGCTCGACACCACCCTCCTCCTCACGACCAGCGTCATCTTCCGTATCGCCTATGGCCAGCCCATCCACTCGGCCTCGTCTCCCTACACAGCCATGTCGCGAGCCGCGAATGCTGCCACCACGAACGGTGGCATCGCGGGCTCGTCCATTACTGACATTGTTCCTTTTGCACGCTACATCGTCCCCTCCTGTCTCTCACCAGCGCTGAAGCACGCGCGGGATAGTCGCGAGACCATCCGCCGAATCCACGAGATTCCGTGGAGCGACACCGTGCGCGACATCGAGGCCGGCATTGCGGCGCCCAGCTTCATGAAAACGCACTATGACCGTTGGGCTGCCAACGTACGCGCCGGCATTCCGCAAGAGGCAACGCTGGCGGACCTCAAGGGCGCGACGGCCGCCGTGTTTATTGCTGGGGGCAACAGCACATGGGGCATGGTGGTGGCGGCGATGCTCTTTCTCACCAAATACCCAGACGTGCAACGGCGTGTACAGGCGGAGATTGATGCGGTGGTTGGCGCGGGGAGGTTGCCCGAGTTCGAGGATCGGGCCAATTTGAAGTACCTAGCGGCATTTATCAACGAGACGCTACGCTCGCTGCCACTGAATCCGCTCGTGATACCGCACCGCACGCGAACGGACGACGTTTACAATGGGATGTACATACCAGCGGGCACCGTAGTATTTGCAAACGCCAAAGCCATGTGCAGCGACCCGGACACGTACAAGGATCCGGAAACATTTGATCCGAGCAGATATGAGAGAGGGGAGCCGGCGCCGGCTGGGAACTTTGGCTTTGGGAGACGCAAGTGTCCCGGCAACCATCTCGCACTCGCGACAGTATATGTGTTCATTTCTACGCTCTGTAGCGTGTTCGATTTGGAGAAGGTGGTTGATGAGAACGGAAAGATTGTAGAGATCGAGGCGGCGCTGACTGTCGGTCTTGGCGGGTACGTTTTCTATCTTCTGAAGTCCTCCATTTGACTATGTGGCCGCATATGGTGTGATTTTGCTGACATCCTTGGTACTAGACACCCTGTTCCGTTCAAGTGCCAGCTGAAAGTGCGGTCTCCTGAAAGGGCAGCTATGTTGAACAAGGAGACGGAGGAGGAGGGGGCGACTTTTTCATGACTCGCCTAAGAGGCTTTGATGACTTGATGACTATATGACCTTTGCATCTACGCATATACAGCGAGTATAGACCATAGAACTCTCCTTACGAGATACAATGCACAGTGGCGTTTTGTTTTCACGGAATTTTGTCACGGTTAGGGCCGGCAATTAGATACACGCTGCGGCTTCCCATTTCATTGAGACCATAGTCTGTTGCTTTGTTCCCTTTACTCTGGCAAAAATGGTACTGTTCAGCTACCGCTGCTCGAGCTTGGATCGCATCTTGAGAATACTCAAGTGCAAGTTTCCATAATGAACGCAATGCCAATAACACGAAGATAGTAAAGCACTGTCTAGAAACCGGATATGTACCACCGCCCTGGATTGGTGAGGGTATACCGCCCTAAACGTCCTACGTCTTTCCACCTGTCCTTCCGAGTCGAGTCCGTTAAACGCCAGACGAATGCAGGAAGAGGTGATCTGAGTGTCACGCTGGGTCTTTCCTTGGGTGTGCGAGGGTGTTTGATGGTGGTGGAGGTCCCGCTCCAGGTCTGGATGTTGGAGTCCCTGGAAATAAGAAGGAGGTGAAGATGTTGTTCAAAGCTGATGATCCATCGCTACGTTTGTCCGCTAATTGTGCCGTGCCGCGGCGGCAGCGAACTGCTCAGCCTGGATCCGTTCGAGCTCCTCCATCGACAAGCCGCTCTGGTCGAACTTATTGAGCTTCTTCTCCCGGCCCTGTTTAGAGTTTGTCAGCGATACGCTAGCATGCGTTATTCAGAGATGGACAAGCGGGTGCTCACCTTCTGCTGCTCCTTATGCTCTGAGGCAGCCTCCAGCACGGCGGCAACGTAGTCCGAGAAACCTAGCTGCTCCAGCGCCTTGGTAATGTGGTCGCAGGCAATGGTCTTCTTGGCTTCCTTCTCTGAGATCTCATTGGCCTCGGATGAGACTAGCGTGATGAACTCGACGCAGCATTCAATGAGCAGATCTCGAGCCTCCTTGGAGAAGGCAACGCCATTGGCGGGCGGGAGGATCTCGGATACTATTTTTTGGACGGTTGCTGTAAGGGTATTAGTACACGTTCATGCGTAGCGAAGCAAATTCGGGGGCGGGCAGAGAGAGACTGGCTGGTCCCAGATAAATGCTCCAGAGTCAGACCGTATCATTCATCTTGGCTGGAGAAGGCCATCTGCATCTGCCAGCCCAAAGACTCGTCAGAGATGGGTCCATTCTCTCTGCCTGGAATAGCATGGGGAGATGGGCATAAGCACTCACCCTTTGGTAGGGAAAGGTCATCATTGGCTGTAGAAGTTGTTAGCATGAGCCCAGAAGCAGTGCGTGTGGAATCTGGCAGGGGGGTCACAATATGGATACTTCATTTTGGGCACCACGACAGAGGATTGGAATGATGGGCAGGTGATGATGCGTTGTGGTGGGTTTGGTATGAGTGCGAACCAATGTGCAGATATAAAGTTGCAAAGCAGTGTTTGCAACAACTGCCAACGCTGAAGAGATGATTCACTTGAACCAGGCTGGGTAAGAGTGAGTCTCATGGCACTTGCAGGACCTCGAAACAAGAAAACAATGGCGGTGGGATTTGAGCTCACCTCCAAATTCGTGGTCAGACATGGTGAAGGGGAAGGCACACTAAGTGCACACGCCCCTCAGTGATGTTGGATAGGTGATTAAGATGGGTTCGGGACGAGAAGATGCCAGGGTGGAGCAGGACAACAACAGAAAAAAGATTGAGGGCATCAAAACACGTGAAGATCCCTCATTGCATGGCTTCTGAATCTTTTACAAAGGGTTCATTGTGGAAGGCCTCAAAAGGGCGCGCCGGAGATTCTTTTGATAAAGGGCTGTGGCCGGATGGGGCTGCAAGAGGCCAGCCTGAGTGTGTCGCCCTGGGCCCTTTAAGTACTTGACTCGATGTTTACGGCAAGCACCTGCGGACAGGCGGACAGGGAAGGATCAGTCAGCTTTTGAGTTAGAGAAGCAAGCGCGTGGGTAGTACCAGAATACTCCGTACTCCGTACAGGCTCAGGCTCTCAACAGCTAGACCACTTTGAGCCTAGCCTCCCAAGCTCCACCTTTTGCGCAGAATTTCGCTTCTTCAAAAAAGTTGTTGCTATCTGACTTTTGCAAGTTCTCTTCCTCCTTTCATCTTCCATTCCACGCAACATGTTCTGTTCTGGTCAGCATAGCATCGCACTCTTGGGCGCGATGTCAGTTTGAGCCGGCCGAGATGCGTATCTCGTTCATCTGGCACTGAAAAGGTATGTGGTCCTCCCGATCTGTGCATTCCGTCTCCTCCTACATGATGAGCTTTATTGTCGCCCCAGGCATACACAACCATGGTGATTGACCTGTCTTTCCAAACGGACGCTTCTGAACTTCTTCTTCGCCTCTTCTGCTTGCCCTACATCGTTCACGAGAGTGCGCTTGCTGACCGTGACACAACACTAGGTTTGTTCCACCCTGAGTCGTCCTTTTTCGACCCTCCCCACCAACCACTTCCCGCAATGATGCATAAAAAGTACTATCAAATCCTGATCACACATGATTGTCTATTTTCTATGTTTTAATTTCTGAGCGGAAATCACTACCTCGACACATTCAAGTTTTTTGGATCTCGAGAAAGGCGCTGACTTGTGCCGCACAGCGAAGACGGAACAACCACTGCATAAAGTTGGCCTTGCGCCACGGCACACATGTTTAAGGTGGGTGATATCTCCTTTTCTCTCCCTACAGCAGACGAATGTGACACGGGTGCCTATGATTAATAAATATCATTCCATGCTAAATCCGAATTTTACATGTGGAAGAAAATGTATTGCTTTTCATCTTTCAAATGAGGCTCCTTGCATTCGTCTTGGGAATATCTACAGCATCTGGCTAGGATTGTCTGCTAATGCAATTAATAGTAAACCTCTTCATTCTTCCCGATACGCCGCCACTTCTGGCCCGTTCCATCTGCGTCGTGTCAGCATTATTTCGTAAGAGGTGTATGGCCATGGAACTACTTACGACAAGAGTTGGCCAGAGAGGTCTGGGGTGGCGTCGAGCACAAGTTTGGCAAAGACGTGACCGGGTCCTTCTGGCGGGTTGAGCTTCCCCTGTTCATGCACAGAGATGAAGTCTGCGTGAACCGCGTCATCCATGTGACCTTTGCCTTGGTCTCGCAGGAACTTCTGCATGCCCGTGTCCGTCCGACCAGGGTTGCCCGATACTGTAACAATGTCCTTCTCCTCGACAGCCAAGTGTTGGGCGAGAGAATGCAACGCCGCCTTGGATGAGCCGTATGGGCCCCATGCTGCGTAGCCCTTGAGCGCCGCTCCCGAGGACACCAGAACGATGCGGCCCTTGGTCTGCCGAAGGTAAGGAATGGCGGCTTGTACCAAGGCCAAAGGACTGAAGAAGTTGATATCGTACAATTTCTTCCACTCATCCACTGTGGAGTCTGCAATACGCTTGATTGGTTCCAGCGCCGCGTGGTTGACGACCAAGCCATCAACCTTGCCTCCGAACTTCACCGCAAGGTCTGTAATTTTGGTAGCGTTCTGTTGGAGATATGTCAATACCATTTGTTCTCAAGGCACTGCGTCGTGCGTAAATTCTCACATCGAAATCTGTCAAGTCCGCGGCCAGGTATTCGACTTGCGCGGGATACTCTTTTTTCAATGCCTCAAGCTCACTCTGCGTACGAGCCACCAAAACTACCTTGTGCGACTTCTGCAGGAGGTATTTCGAGATTGCCAGACCTATTCCACGGCCAGCTCCGGTGACAATAATAGTTTTAGGAGCCATGTTCGTGTGTTTTGGCAAAAAGACCATTGGTTGCAAGTGAGGTCGGTAGTGCCACAAGAAGCTCCCGAAATGGAGCAGAGTTTTGGAGTCGACGTATCCCGGTTGATTGGCTTACATAACACGCCAGACGTAGTCACGATGGGTCCTGTGTGGAAGTCACCAATATCACTTCGCACAGCACCATATGTGATCTTTTATAATCTGCGCAGTAGCCCGTCAAAGCAGAGAGATTTCCGTCGAGCTATCCGAGAACGGACGTGACTGACAAACATATGCTCCGAGTGCGCAAGTGATGGCATGCGAATGGCCAGGGTCGCCTGAGGGGCTTCACTGTGTTAATCAAGTATGGTCCCAAAGGAAGGGCGTGAGCAAATCACGGATTCTCCGACGGGCATCTCTCGAAGGCTCTAATGACCGAGAAAGCAAGCAGCGCTGCCGGGCTCGAGGCGGATTCGAAGGGCCTTAAGGCTGGTTATTGCTTGATATACCTTCACTAGCAATGCCGGCGGCTTCGAGCAAATTGAATGAAGGTAGGTAGCAGGTACTACCTAATATGTTTACTATACATGTGCGAAACACGGACTGGGTTCCTTAGGACTGTGCATGAGCTCAGATTCTTCTCAGCTCAAAACCTTCTCTACAACCTTCCCTCCCGATGCCGCAACAATCTTTGTTCTTGCTTCTCGGACTGACAAGGTCTTCAAGAGACGTCTCATCGACAACTTTGGAGGTCCATTGAACAGTCGAGCGGGAATGTCGCTCTTCTACCACTTGATATGTGATGGATCAGGTTGGCGGTCAGACCGGTGGAAGTGGGCTCAGCCCTATATGAGACATAACGTACATCATATATATATACACTCTGTGGAACGCTACTCCAGGAAGTTCTCGTTCCAGACTTGGGAATACTGGTGGTGGTATGATAGGAAAATATTCCTCTGGGATTATCTAGGTTTTCGTCGCCTGCAGCATGCATACCAAAGGGATCAAAGTCGTGTCCGGTGAACTTGTAAAAGACTTCAGTGTTAAGTGGGACAAGTCTCCTGTAGTGGGGGAGCTGCAGAAATCCGAATCCTCTTTGAGTTGGTCTTCTGTAGGACTGCCCCTTCTGCTGTCCTTGTAGAATGTCTCTACATACACAAGACTTTGAACTTCAGTAATCCTCGGATCTATCACAACTGGCACGCTTCTCAGGCTCAAGTATTCGGCCCCTGGCCCGGTGCTCGGCCGAGTTCCCGATCAAGGAGTGGGTCGTTGACGGCTACAGACGGCACACACGCGGTATACAGGAGACAATCAATGAGTATGCAGCAATGCTATCGTGTTCGGACATGTTGAAGTGCGAGACCGCAAGCACATGCCGCGTTGGCATGATGTTGGGCAATTGAAGCGGCTAGGGCGGGTGTGCTCTGGATAAAGTATGTGGGCGACAACGTATACATGGGACCTAGAGTGCATATGTAGAGTAATAGTGGTAGTGTCTCAGGCAATGTACTATCTGCACATTTGTGGTACTATGCGGTGCAGTCGCGACGTTGGAGCTACACACCCAGGTAGTAGGCAGGTAGATACCTAAAGTAGGTACCTGAAAGTAGGTAGGTACCGTAGCACTTCGAACTAGACGGCGGTGCTTATGCGGGTGTACCCTTGCGTTACCCCAGAAAACGAAAAGTTCTTGGGCAGGGTTTGCTTCGCGTCAGGACGACGATCGGCCGCCCCATTTTCATGACAGGATATGCGCAAATGAGCAGTGACTCAATCTTTGATCACTGTTTTCGGTATTTTGTTCAGGGACTACTAAAAATCATTTATTACGAAAGCTTCTTTCTTCCTGGTGGCATTTATCGGTCCTGGAAGCACACTATACCGTTTCAACCCCTCAATTAGTACAGATCCCATACAGCCCTTTGGCTCAATCCCCCCGCACTGCAGACAGAAGAAAACTGCCCCTCACTTTGCGAAAGACCCAAGCGAACTTGACACAGCTCCTGCCTTACTTGGCGCCCTCTTCAAGATGCCCATGTAAGAACCCTCTCTCCGACTCACTTCAAACCTAAGTTTAAATTGGCTGACAGTCCCTTCTTTTCCCTCCTTCAGGCTGAAAGATCCCACCAAGAAATACAGGCCCTTCCCACCTGTCAACCTGCCCGATCGCCAATGGCCTTCCAAAACCTTGACCAAGGCCCCGCGATGGCTGGCAACAGACTTGCGCGACGGCAACCAGAGTCTGGTTGACCCAATGGTGTGTTCAAGTCAAGATAAGAGCTCGCGATCGTGGCTCGAGGCTGATTGCTTTTCCCTGCTAGAATGGCGACGAAAAATGGACCTACTTCAAGATGCTGTGCGACTTGGGCTACAAGGAAATCGAAGTCTCCTTCCCATCCGCCTCCCAGACCGACTTTGACTTCACCCGCCGACTGATCGAAACCCCCGGCGCCGTTCCCGACGACGTCTACCTTCAGGTCCTTTCCCCCTGCCGAGAGGACCTAATCCGCCGTACCGTCGAGTCCCTTAAGGGTGCAAAGAAGGCCATAGTTCACATTTACCTCGCCACTAGCGAGTGTTTCCGCCGCATTATCTTCGGCTTCTCTCAGGAGGAGAGCGTGGAGCTGGCCCGAAAGTGTACACGTCTGGTCCGCCAGCTGACCAAGGACGACCCTTCTCAAGCCGGCACAGATTGGGCTTTCGAGTTCAGCCCCGAGACCTTTTCTGACACTGGTCTGGACTTTGCTCTCGAGATTTGCGAGGCCGTTAAAGCGGAGTGGGAGCCCACGGAGAAGAACCCTATCATCTTCAACCTGCCCGCCACCGTCGAAATGTCTACTCCCAACGTGTATGCCGACCAGATCGAGTATTTCTGTCGCAACATCACCGAACGCCACAAGGTCTGTGTTTCTCTGCATCCGCATAACGACCGTGGCTGCGCGGTCGCTGCTGCGGAGCTGGCCCAAATGGCTGGTGCGGACCGTGTGGAGGGCTGTCTGTTTGGAAATGGCGAGCGCACTGGAAATGTTGACCTGGTCACCCTGGCTCTGAACCTCTACACCCAGGGCGTCAGCCCAAGCGTTGACTTCTCCAACCTGCAGAGCGTCATTAAGACCGTAGAGGTGTGCAACAAGATTCCCATCCACCCGCGCGCTCCATATGGTGGTTCTCTGGTTGTATGTGCCTTCAGTGGCTCTCATCAAGACGCCATTAAGAAAGGTTTCCAGGCACGTGAAAATGCAGGCGCTGGCTATGACGACTACTGGCAGGTTCCTTACCTGCCCTTGGATCCAAAGGACATTGGCCGTGACTACGAGGCCGTCATCCGCGTAAATTCGCAGAGCGGCAAAGGCGGTGCCGCTTGGATCATCCAACAGCAACTGCGCCTGGATTTGCCCCGTGGCTTGCAAGTTGATTTCAGCCGGGTGGTGCAAAAGGTTGCCGACGAGCGCAGCCGCGAGCTGCTGCCAGTCGAAATCACGGAGTTGTTTGAAAAGACGTACTTCCTGCGTGAGAACCCGCGGTTCACCATCGTGGACTACAGCATCTCGCCCGATCGGTCTCGCAGCCCCGCGCCCCCCGAGCCGGGCAAGACCGTGGATACCAAGAACCTGCAGCGAGTATTCGAGGGAGTCATTAACGCAGAGGGCAAGGAGTACAAGCTTCGGGGCCGCGGAAACGGTCCTCTGTCGAGTCTGAGCGACGCGCTGCGGCAGATTGGGGTGGACATTGATGTCAACGACTATAAGGAGCACGCTGTAGGAAAGGGTCGGGACGTGAAGGCTGCTACATATATTGAGTGTACGGCTGCAGGCTCAAATCAGAGAGTATGGGGAGTGGGCATCCATGAGGATGTTGTACAAAGCTCATTAGTGGCGCTGCTGAGTGCTGCTAGTAACGTAAGTCTACTCACCGGACCTTGATGTGACTTTTGTGTCGGCCTCGTCCTGTTGCTAATGACATATTCGCGCTACAGTTTGTACAGTCTCGCCCCAGCAGTCCCATTCTGAGCAAGTTGTCGAGTCTCAACGGCAGTGCCAGTTCCAACGGCACCCCTGACCTCATCAACCGCTTGGAGAACGCGGCTGATGAGATGTAAACCTTCACAAAAGTTGTCTTGCATCACGGTTTATCGTGCTATTGTAATAGGTGGGAAAGTTCAAAAGTTATCTATGCTGAGATTCTCAATGGAAGTTATGAGAGCTCCCAGGGCGGGCACACTCTGACACTGTCTATCAAACTTTGTCCTGATGAGACATGATGGCGGTTGTATGCATATCAGGGATCAAATTCTGCTTACTGGCTATTGTCCAGCGAGTCTAGTAAATTCCAGAATTCAAAGTGATGGTGATTGTAGGTAGCTGTACCTACCCGGGATTGCTCCCTGTGATGTAATCTGTAGGGCCTTGACCGTCTGGCGTGATACAGGATAAAGGATATGCCATGGGCGGATAATGACCTTGCGTCAAACGAATGAAAGTCAGCATGTGATTCACCGTTTCGACACATCAAGTGCACAGACGGACGACCTCGATGCCAGATTCGTGGATCTGCGGTCTGCAAGGGTGTCAGAACTCCCCCCATGTGTAGATTCAATTTGCGAAGTATAGTGTGCCCACCGCGATGGTCTATATTATATCCAGACTTTGTATGGTTATGGCCATTACCATGAGGCCTCTCATTTTGATGGGACTCTTCAGATTGCATGTACTGTACCGTATTACTGTAAGGTTCCTACAAAGTATTGCGTGGGAATGAGCCTCTCTCCTTTAGGCTGACGCGAATGTGGGGCTTACCGATCTCGGTAGCCAATCATGAGCCAGGACAAGCACGCTAACATGGCTTTCACCTAGGTGTTAGTGGGCGGCCGAGTGGGCTGCGTCAACGTTCCTGTCTGGACTTCCAATCTCATCAACTTTCCTCGCCAACCTAGTTGCTTTTCTCCCACGACACTTGAGCAAGCACAAACTGTGTCCACGTTTCGATTGCTTGGAACTGGACGCGACAAACAAATTTACGCATCCACCGCACGAACGAACGAATCCCTCCCACATTCCTTTGTACCTTGGAATTCCATCGGCAACACAGCGAAACAAGAGGCAACAAGAACGAGAACGCGACAAGGCTTGGACGAGCTGGACCAACAGCATCACCGAGACTTTGGTTTTGGACCCGCCACGTCCAAATCGAGTGTCGACCGAGAGTCTTCCTGGGCTCTTTACCGTACTCAGCTTGAGCTTCAACAAATCTCCTCGGGCCGTTGTTGACGCTACGCCTCGCCAGGTACGTGAATCCGCATTCGCATCCCCACCTGGGCAACGAGGGGTTCCAGAATCCAGGTCCCACGGGAAATGGAACCTGCCCGCCCTCGCAACGCCCCGCCAGTCGAACCCATCCTAGACCCGATCCAAATTATTACGAGCCTCACACTTATTGTTTTTGCATGCAGACCACTCTTGACGACCCCAAACCCTCTTCCATCCCACACAACTCTGCACACAACATCGTCCTTCTGCAAGTCTTTTCACGATGGCGGACGGTGCCCCCGATATCAGCACTGTCCTGACAAACTCACTCAGTCCTGGTGAGTGAAATCCTCTTGCTGCCCGCGCTACTTGCCCCAAAATATAGTCATCGACAACCATCAAACAAGGCCCTCATCGCGTGCAAGTCGCGCCGGATAAGGCGGAAAATCTCTGCTAACCAATTGCCAGATGCCAATCTCCGAAACGCTGCTGAGCAACAGCTCAACCAGGCCGCTGAGCAGAACTTTGTAAGAACCTGGCCTCTTCGCATTTTGCAGTCTTCGCATTGAGCATTGCTAATAATCCGTCTTTTCCTCTTTCAGTCCCTTTATCTCTCTACCCTTGTGCAAGCCCTCGCAGAGGAGACTGCAGAAGGTCACATTCGTGCTGCCGCCGGTATCGCCTTGAAGAACGCCTTCACCGCCCGAGAGTACGCACGACAGGCAGCACTACAACAAAAATGGCTGCAGCAAACAGACGAAGCCTCCAAGACGCTTGTCAAGGAAAAGGCCCTGCAGACCCTCGCGTCGACTAATGCACAGGCCGGTCAGGCTGCGGCTCAGGTCGTCGCCTCGATTGCTGCTATCGAGTTGCCCCGCAATCAGTGGCAGGATCTAATGACCTCGCTGGTCCGCAATGTGTCAGAGGGCACTCCACACCAGAAGCAGGCCTCTCTGACCACCATTGGTTTCATTTGCGAGAGCCAAGATGCAGAGCTGCGAGCTGCTCTGGTGGGTCACTCGAATGCCATCCTGACGGCCGTTGTACAGGGTGCTCGCAAGGAGGAGACAAATCAAGAGGTCCGTCTGGCCGCTATTACCGCGCTGGGCGACTCCCTTGAGTTCGTCGAGAATAACTTCAAGCACGAGGGGGAGCGGAACTATATCATGCAGGTCGTGTGCGAGGCCACACAGGCAGAGGATGCCCGCATACAGCAAGGCGCGTTTGGCTGTCTCAATCGCATCATGGGTCTGTACTATGATAAGATGCGCTTTTACATGGAGAAGGCCTTGTTTGGTCTGACTATTCTGGGCATGAAGAGCCAGGATGAGGATGTCGCAAAGCTAGCTGTGGAGTTCTGGAGCACAGTCTGCGAGGAGGAGGTCGCGATTGAGGATGACAACGCACAGGTATGTTCATTTAGATGCTTGGCGAGGCTCTTTGTTGCAAAACTAACACATTTGCCAGGTCGAGAGCTCGGACCAAATGCGGCCGTTCTATAACTTTGCACGTGTCGCTACCAACGAGGTCGTGCCTGTGCTGTTGACCCTTCTGACGAAGCAAGACGAAGATGCGGGTGATGACGAGTACAATATCTCTCGTGCTGCTTACCAGTGCCTACAGCTCTACGCACAAGCCGTCCAGCAAACCATCATCCCTCCCGTCATTCAGTTCGTTGAGGCCAACCTTCGATCTGATGATTGGCACAACCGGGACGCTGCTGTGTCTGCCTTTGGCGCCATTATGGAAGGCCCTGATGAGAAAACTCTGGAGCCAATCGTCAAGTCCGCACTGCAGATCCTCATCGAGATCATGGACGACCCGTCTGTACACGTCCGTGATTCCGCGGCTTACGCTCTTGGTCGCATAACAGAGGCCTGTTCCGATGCCATCGACCCCGCGACAACCCTTGATCCTCTTATCCGTGCACTCTTCAACGGGCTCCAGACTAGCCCCAAGATGGCTCCTTCATGCTGCTGGGCGCTGATGAACCTTGCTGATCGCTTTGCTGGCGAGCCTGGTGCGCAGACCAACGCCCTCACAGTGCACTTCAACGACAGCGTCCAGTCTCTTCTCACCGTAACGGCTCGCCAAGACATCGAAAACGTCGTGCGGACCGCGGCTTATGAGGTTTTGAACACCTTTGTGGCCAATGCTGGCCAGGATTCTGTTCCATCAGTTGCTCAGCTCTCAAGTGTTATCCTTGAGCGTTTGGAGAACACCGTTCCCATGCAGAGCCAGGTTGTCAGTGTTGAAGATCGCATCACCCTCGAGGACATGCAGACCAGTCTCTGCTCAGCACTGCAGGCCATTGTCTCACGTCTGGATTCGGAGATCGTTCCTCAGGGCGACCGCATCATGCAGATTCTTTTGCAGCTCCTCACCTCCGCTGGTGCCAAGTCCAGTGTCCCTGAAGCTGCCTTTGCCGCGGTCAGTGCATTGTCTAACGCCATGGAGGAGGACTTCGTCAAGTACATGGAGGCTTTCCTGCCGTTCCTTCACAACGCGCTGGGTAATCAAGAAGAGCCCGGCCTATGCTCCATGGCTATTGGCCTTGTGAGTGACATCACCCGGTCTCTGGGTGAACACAGCGCCCAGTACTGTGATGGCTTCATGAACTACCTGCTCAACAATCTGAGGTCAACTACTCTGTCGAACCAGTTCAAGCCTGCCATCTTGCAGTGCTTTGGCGACATTGCCACTGCCATTGGTGGACACTTTGAGAAGTATCTGTCAGTCGTCGCACAAGTCCTTCAACAAGCCGCCACTGTTACAGCCAGTCCCGAGGCAGGATATGAGATGTACGACTACGTCATTTCGCTGCGAGAAGGCATTATGGACGCCTGGAGCGGCATCATTGACGCCATGAAGGTCAGCGACAAGACTCAGATCCTTCAGCAATATGTCGAGTCCATTTTCCAGCTACTCAACGTCATTGCCAACGACATGAACCGCAGCGAGTCCCTCATGAGAGCGTCTATGGGTGTTATTGGGTAAGTGCACCTTTCTAGGTCATCAGTCTTTTCGCTGTGAAAACTAACCAGTCTCCATAGTGATCTCGCGGATACATATCCTGATGGTCAACTTGTCGATGCCTTCCGCCAGGAGTGGGTCACAGCCATGATCAAGGACACCAGGTCAAACCGTGAATTTTCGCAGCGTACTATTGAGACGGCCCGCTGGGCCCGTGAGCAAGTCAAGCGTCAACTTGGCGGCTCTACCAACGTAATGACCTGACCTACAAATATAAGCCAGTTCCCTGTTGCGTCCCCCTTGTTGCCCAACATATTCACCCCACCCTGACAACACCTGAACGCATATCACGACTTTTCTGGCCTTTGGATTCTCGAAATCCTGGAGGTGCTCACCATGAAAGCCTCTGGCGCGGAAACTGCAGCATTACCTCATGATTCCCAACACAAGACACATCACGAAGACGACGACGGCCAAAAGACAATGACGACATGCGTATATATCTCATGCGTCGTGGGTTGAGGAGTCGAGATCGTTCCCCCAAATACCCCCCAGGACACTGCACTATAACACCTTGGAAGCTGCTGCTAGTTTGGTTACGTTGCACGTTTGCATCACGTCTTTCCAACAATCAAAGAGGGAGACAACACAACTAAAGATCCATGTATTGTCCACGCTATCGCACGGCTGGACAAATCCCAATGTCATGTAAAGAAGGCAGGAAAAGGCGTCAAGGCGGGTAAAGGCAAGGAAGACGGGCACGACAAGAGTCGAGCCAAGCCTCGGACTGGACTCCTCCAAGTGGATGGAGCCATCGGGTAATATTCGTGTTCTCGGGAGGCTGGCAAGATCGCTTTTGATACACTCCTGGGACGGCTGGCAAGACGGAAGAGGCAAGTTATGGAAGAGAAACTTGAGCTACGTCGGATTCTTGTTGGCCAATCAGCTTGCTTTGATCCTCCAGGCTTCGTTCATACTTCTGGATGGAGTCCTGGCTTGGGTGGCAGCGAGATGGTAGAGGGGCATCAACAGCATTTCTGCATCGCGTGCGGCTCAATCAGGATGGAGGGGGGCAATTGGCCGGAGCTTGAATGGATAGAGGCGATGCCGGGCTGAAGGTCGAGTGACCACAGTTTTTTAAGGCTCGCCAAGGTAGCAGAATCAACATACACCCCCAATATACCCTCTTAAAAATGATCGCATCGGCTTCGCACTTGTGAAGCCACTAGCCATACTTACACGCATCGACGGAGTGTCTATAAGGATCTTGTAGCTCCACGTCTTTCACTGTATCCAGATTGGTCTTACCGCTGAAAATGTGAATGCTGTCCATAGTGCTTAAAGCTGCGGGACGGGGCCTTCTCAGAATGCCCAAAGGATTGCCCAAAAGTCATTTGGTGGAGGCGTGTACGTCATATGCTCAGATCATCGTCAGGAGTTCCCCAGCCGAGCTTGCCGTGGCGAAACAGCGTTCTCACAAAGTGCGTGGGCGACCCAGTTCCGCCAGTCCAAGATTTTGATGTGCAAGGTCGTTATAAAGTGCACATGTAAGAGTCTGAAAAGTGACGAGTCTGAAAGATGGGTTTGTGGAAGAGTAATAGTGGCTGATCTTATATACGCACGTGTCACCCCTGAGTGAGAGACTTTGAGGATCGCGGACCGCCCAAGTCGATCAAGTAGAGCAGACGCCATCGCGGGAGTAACCGTCCCGTCAGAATTTTGACAGGCAGGCCACTACTGTATTCACTTGACATACCATCACACCCAGTCCAGTCAAGTCTGGCACAACGCCATTGCGACACAAATCAAGGTTTTTCACCATCTGAAATCCGACGTTGCAATGAATCCACAACAACCACCGACTGTCCAACAGACACTAGCAGACCTTCCTCCCCGCTCTCATCAACCCTCACCACCACCAGCCTCCTCCCCATTTCTCTCCACTGTACCCATTCCAAAGACTTTTACACAGCGCAAACGCAGAATCCTTTCAGCCCTCAGCGTGCCCGATGAGGAGTACACAGACCTCAGTCCCAAGGGCACCGTCGACGCTGGGGTCAGGGACCTGATTGACGAGCTCAACAAGGTCGAGGGATTCGTAACGACGAGCTCGTGTGCAGGGCGGGTGAGCGTGTTCCTCGAGGGGCGGAAGGCGAGGGAAGGAGGCGGGGATGTCGGGTCCGGCGGCGTCCCGGGGCCGGACGGCGGCGGAGAACTGCCAGGACATCACGTTGCGGATCTCGAGGAGGGAGAGGCCGTTGCTGACCGGGAGCCAGAGGGGCGGGGCGAAGTAGACGGCAGTGGGATAGGTAGCGAGCGCAACACGGTCGCTGGCTTCGGTGGGAAAGGCGGTGGCGGCCGCTGGCTTTTCGTCTCGCACGATCCCATTGAGGCAACAGGCAAGCTAGACAGCGAGCCGAACATCGTGGCGGCGCTGCTCGGGATAGAAGAGCCGATTTTCAGTGGCGTAGAGGGAAGCAGTGCCGAGGAAATGACTGGTCAGGGTAGTCGGTTGATCCACTTCAAGTTCGAGCCTATGGTATGTTCCTCTTTCCCATCCGAAAGCGACAATGGAGGTGCTAATCGCCATCTCCAGATACTACACGTCCTCACAGCCTCGCCGCAGCACGCCCAAGTCATCCTCCGCTGTGGCCTGCTAGCTGGCTTTCGAGAAAGCGGCGCTATCAACCTGTTACCCACATCTTCGTCCTCCGCCTCCACAGCCACGCCCATCGTGGCCATCCGCTCCATGGGTCTCGGCCTCGAGTCTCTCATTGGAACCGAGACAAATGGTATCAAGCACTGTACTGTGCCCGGGGAGTATCTCAAGGCGCTAATCAACATCGCCAATGAGCGATTTGTGGAGAATGCGAGAAGGATCGAGCGATTCAGATCGTTACTGAAGAAGGCGGTGGAGAAGGAGGAGACTGCTGGCGCGAAGGGAAGGGGTCGTGAGTGGGAGGACGCGGAGGTGAGGAAGCAGAGGAAACGCGCAGAGGGGCTCAAGAGGGCTGAAGAAGTGAGAAGTTTGAAGGGGCAGTTGAAAGGACAGCCGGATGGTGAGGATTTATCTGTGGAAGCGCTGCTATGAGCGGGCACATGCCGGGAGTATACGAAATCCTTGGTGGAATATGCATGCATAGCCAGGTGTTGAGGGTCAAAAACAGTCTGAGATTTGTCGAGCAATTATACTATCGTTCTACCCACCTTGCATGTGGAACTGGTCAAGATATCATAAATACTTGCCGTATCTCTAAGTCGACTGTCAGAGGGGCAACGTCTCCAAAGGGCCGTGGCTTGGAAATGCTTTTTGGGGTTCCCCTTATCATGCAAGTTACGCCTCTATAATACACTCTTTCCACGTCATCTCATGTCCCCTGGCCCGCCGTCAAGTTCACGACGACCTCACGAGATCACACGCTCCACCCAGCCCTTCTCCAGCCTCCTCACCTCCTCCTTGAACGCCTGCACCTCCTTCCAGCAATCCAGTGGACGCCGGTCATTCTCCCGCAGACACCGGACCACCTCGCTCCTAGAAATTTCGACGCTCTCGGGCACCTCTTTGACCAGTTTGCGCGTCTGTAACTTCCTCTCGAGCTCCTCGATCTCCTTGGACGCCTTGTGCCGGCTCGTGGGGGTGCTCTCGGGCGCGGTCTCGTCTGCCACCTTGGCGAGGAGCGAGGACAGCCGGCTTGTCTCTTCGTCGTGCAGCTTTCGCAGCTCGGTGGCAACGCGCGCTTGGATTTGCGACTCGATGAGTTGTGCGCGGGATGCGTCGGTCTAAAAATTTGGGGATAACGTCACAAGGTCAGTGATTTCCTTTGGCCTTGTCGACATGCAAAGCGCTACGGCCCGGCGCTCCGCACAGAATGCTATCTGACCTCTGAACTTGACTGGAGAGATTCGATCATGTCCTGGGACACGCTGGCTGGCGAGGACCTGTGCAAAGACGTCATCAATTAGCATGTATGAACGGCCGCAGCGTGGGAATTTTGAGTTGTCCTGCGCTACTGCAAATAGCAGCGCCGGACGAGAGGAACACACCCTTTCCACACATGCGTCGGTCCGGAGCCGGACTGCTTGGACGAGCTTGCACCCATCTCTCTTGTCTTGCGTCGTCGTTCTTTGGCTTGTTCGGCTGCTTGTGCAGGAAGTGGCAGATTAGCTAGGCGCGCGCCTTGCTACAAGAAATCGCGTATCGCTTCAATCAAGCTTTCGTCCCGACTAGCCGGGATATCGTTATCTCAGCGACCAGACCAAATCCCCGCCCCTACCGATGGAAGGGTCTGGTACTCCAAGATAACACGTCCGGACAAGGTGTTTCCAAGACCCTCCCGTCCCTGTTCATGGGAGGCTGGTCTGGACCTCTGAATGGCTGTGTAGCGATTTCACGGCGGGTACTTTCCGAGGTGCGTGGATACGGATATATTGGCTTTAAATTTAGATTGCCTGCTAATATATCTCTTGTCTGCGGAACCGTGAAATAGTGCTGACTATATATCTAAGTGGTGAGCTAACCAGCAAATATTCTTATCGGCGGATCACAACAATGTGGAGGAAACCCGTTGCCATGCCACGGATGGATGTAAAGCAGTCTTAGAATTGCGAGAAGATTGCATAGAGGTGTAGATTTGATCATGTCGACAAGGACAGGCTGGCAAAGGTGCCATTGTGGTTGCAAACTGAACTATTGTTGGGCACTGTTGTGGTGATTGCATTTCTCGGTAACAACCGAAAGAGTTCACCCTCTTCACCAAGGACCCCAAAGAAGGTGGTACTAGTCAAGGCCCAGATCTGATGATCAAGGACACGAGATCTTGTGAGCCAAGATTCTTTATACAAGCATTAATTCTTGCTGCTGGAGTGCTCACGAACTACCTAGTGTTTTTCTGTGGGCTCTCTCTGACATTGAAGTGTCCATAATTGGCTGGGATGCTCCAGAAGCCTCACCGTATTCCGACGATCTGCTCCCTCTTTTACAACTTCTGGCCGAGGCTGCTGGGGTACGGCGACATGATGGGTGGTCCTTGATGAAACAGAGAGTGGGGGTGCTTGTGCAGGCTTGACAGTTGCATAACTAAGTCGCTCTGGGGAGGGAACGCCAGTGGGTCGAGAAAACGTGGCTTTGCTCCTCGCTTTGCTTGAGATTGTGGCCAGGCGGATCTCGTAAAGAGAGATGCATGTTATTTTCTTAGTACTCTTTTTGGAGTAGATACCAAGCGGCCGGTGGTGAACCGAAGTTAGCGGCGGATTGGCAGGCAGTTGGAGGGGTGGTGAGTTGCCCGAATGGGAACAGATGAAGCCGCTAGCTTGAGCCTCGATATTTCGCTTCGGGTCCGCTTGGGTTAGAGAGGCTGCAATGGGATTCCATCGTATCCTTCATCTCACCCCTCGAGCTCGCGGCTCGGAATGACAGCCTGACGGGTCTGACATGTCTGACGACACGTCGGCACACCATGGCTTGCAACTGACGAAGCAACATGTGATCGGCTGATACGGCATGTCGTCGAGATTCGAAGGATTGGCTGTCCAAGGCCAGCAAAGAAAATGGCCCTTGTTGAAGATGAAGGTTATGACTGCTTGGTTCCCTCACGGATAGACTGCTGATGATCGACCGCGGGAGGGGCCAGGCTGGGAGTTGGGCACCCATGTACCATGCTAGGTCCGTCGTCGAGGCTTGTCGAGGCTTGGGGGCTCATCCCAAGTTTTCCATCTGGATTTTGCAGAACGGGACAATAAACAGACGGTGTTTATGGGATGTTCAATGCAAAGTGCAAACAGAGACAGGGTTCAGCCGCCGGGAAGCAAGGCGTGCTGCCCCTGAGCGGATCCGAAAAGGGCTTAGTGTGGACGGCATGAACAGGGGCCAAAGCCAGGGAAGCGAATCAAGAGGCTGTTTCGATCTTGGACAGGGATGCTGGTGAGATGCCATGGAGCCGCCTTGTTGGCCCTGCGCCGCCAAACAACGACGAGTGCTCGCCTCTTCCGCCACCGCAGCGCCAGTTTGAGAAAACGAGTGGACGACGTTTGTCCGTACACGCAGTCAAGACTGGACGTGCGGACGTACAGATATGCAAGGCATGGTTCAGCGCAGACTGATAGGTTGGCAGGATGCTCAACATGGCACAGGAAAAGCCGGACGGGCGCGGGCACCTACTAACAAGCAAGGAACGGGTCATGTTGGCAAGACATGGGAAAGGGCAAGAGAGAGAATCAAATGTTTGTATCGTGACCGTCGTACGGGCCACTCCCTGTTCCAGTCCCTCCCCTCCTCCCTTCGTCAGCCCTCTTCTGCCGTCTCTCGGCAGAGACCGAGCCAGAATCTGCCCATTGAGGAGCTATGCAGCACTGCAAAGCATGTCCACTCGATCCACAAACTCCACCGAGAACATCCTCCCCCAGTCTCCTGCTATATGCCCCTTGAACATCCCCTTGTTGGCGCCTTCCTTCCTGTCGGTATCCTCCTGCCTCCAAGCAGTTTGAACTCTCTTAATTAAGGTCAGCGACGATCACCGTTGTCGCCTCCCTGCCCTCTCCCCCTTCCCTCGTTTCTTTCCCACTTTGTATTTTTTGTGGTGACAGAGCAGCTTGGATTGTGCTTCATTTGACTTTCACCAACAAAGATCCTTGGTGATCTTCTTCAATTCTTTTTCTTCACAACCTTTCACAAACAAGAGTTGGCCTGTGCTTGGTGCTGTCCACGTTGTGCAAGGAACCTTCTCATCGCACCTCCACCTTTTCCTGACCAACTCAAATCTCATCTTCCAAGACTTTTTGGGAGATCTTCACTTCGCGTGCCATTGAGGCATACTCCTATCCTCTTTTTTCTCTTTCTCGTCCCCTACGACGTTTACATTCCTTTGGACGTCACGGCACGTCACGATCAACCGACCATTCAGGGAGACATTGAAGCTCGGGACAATTTGGCCTGCATCCAGACAAATTTGCCGCTGGTGTACAGCATTCACCACACCACACGACTCACCCCGGGTTGTATACGAGATCGCACCTATTGTGTCCGAGACATATACCATCTCATTTATTCTCTGGTCACACTGTTCGAGCACCCACGGTCGCTACCACTCATCTGCCATTGCAACGCTGTTGAACCATCTTATCCGCCGGCCCGGACCACCTAGTCTCCTTCTCAACCGTCTTGGCAAATTGTGAGCCTCACCTACAATCTCTCCGGCCTCCCCGACCCCATACGATACCTACCCACCCCTGCGTTTGTATGCAAAAGCATTCGTTGCGTCTTTGCTTGCGTCTGCTGCAACGGTAGCTCCTCATCTTCCACTGGATACTGACTTTCGCGCAGTGGCCGCCTTCTTCCATTGTTACCATCTCGTTCGAGAAAATCGCCACAGAAGCCTCTGACGGCTCATTGTGTGAACAGTGTCCCAAAACTTCTTTGTTTCGGCCCATAATGCTATTGTACCTCAGCCAGCTCGACGGACAGTAGCCATTCTTGAAATCGGGGGACAGGCACTAGGAGGGTCTTGTTATAGATCCAAGGACCACACGCCGCCTGCCTGCACAACTCGATTGATCAAGACTCGACGTACAGACTCACTCGCCGTCAACCAACGTCTCACGCCACACCGCTGCAATTTGGTCTGTTATCAATCAGCATGGATTTTCATCGGCGCCGGCTCGCCGTCTTCGCTGAAGAGGCCGCTCCTCTGCTTGTCAGAGCTACAGATGCAGTCGCTTCAGCAACCTCTTCTGTGTCAGCGTCAGAGGCCACCATCGCCCCTTACGACCATGGACTCAATGGCGTTGCCCAGGAAAATAACATGATTTTCAAGGAGGGTCTCTGGTGGATGCTGGGTGGCTTTGGCTTCATCATTCTGTTGGTCAGGATATACCAAGTGATATGGGGCCACATCCGACAAGTGGCAGCCATGTCGCAGGAGGCACACCAGCAAACATACTGGAAATATGCTCAGGCACATTGGATGCCTGCTCTCAAGCAGGACTTCATGTATGCGCCTCTCTGGGGCAAGCGACATAACCGTGAGATTAGGCTCTCGACGGCCATGAACATGGGCACATTACCCTCGAGGATGCACTTCGTCCTGCTCGCCCTTTACAGCATCAGCAACATTGTTTACAACTGCTATGTGGACTGGGCGAACCCAAACAAATACTCCCTATGTGCAGAGATCCGAGGACGAAGTGGAACCCTGGCTGCCGTCAACATGATCCCCCTGTTTTTGTTTGCTGGCCGCAATAATCCGTTGATTTCTTGGCTCAAGATCAGCTTTGACACCTACAACCTCTTCCACAGGTGGCTGGGCAGACTCGCAGTGGTAGAGATTATCATCCACATGGCAGCCTGGTCTGTGGTGCAGATCGCTGCTACGGGTGCGTCTGGCATGATGGATCGAATTTTCCACGATCCCTTCATCGCATCAGGAACTGCCGGTACTTGGGCCATGTTCTTCATCCTCATCCTCTCCCTCTCGCCTATTCGCCACGCCTTCTACGAAACCTTCCTTACCACCCACATTATTCTCGCCTTCATCGCTCTCGTTGCGTCTTTGGTACACTGTCTCACCACGCACGAGATTGCCACCGGCCTTCCTCAGTGGACTTGGTTCGTCTCCATATTCATCATCTGGATCTACGACCGAACAGCACGCATGGTCCGTCTAACCTACTGCAATTGGTCTCACCGCGGCTTCACCGAGGCCGTTTGTGAGGCGATGCCTGGTGAGACCACTCGAGTCACCATGCACCTGCCTCGCCATGTTGATATCAAGGCTGGATCGCACGCCTACCTCAGGTTTGCTGGCATCAAGCCTTGGGAGAACCACCCATTTTCGATTGCATGGGTCGACCATCATTCTGAGGAGCTGCCAATGGACGACAAGGAGCTCATGACTCTGACAAGGCAGACCACCACATCGGTGTCCTTTGTTATCGGCGCCCAGACGGGCTTCACCCGGGACCTCTACAACATGGCAGCCCAAGCTCCTTCGGGCGCCATCAGAACACGAGCTGCTATGGAAGGTCCATACGGTGGACACCATGATCTCGATAGCTACGGCCATGCTGTTCTCGTCGCTGGCGCAACCGGAATTACCCATCAGCTTAGCTACCTAAGGCCTTTGATCGAGGGGTTCAACAACGGCAGCGTCGCAACCCGTCGTATCACTCTGATCTGGATTGTGCGCGACTACGAAGCCCTCGAGTGGATTCGGCCCTGGATGGACGAAGTGCTAAGGATGCCGAATCGTAAGAAGATTCTTACCATCAAACTCTTCATCACCCGACCAAAGAATAGCAAGGAAATTGTCTCGGCTTCTACAACCGTACAGATGTACCCCGGGCGCCCCAACATCCCGCTCCTGATCCGTAAGGAGGTTCACGCACAGGCGGGTGCCATGGCGGTCACAGTATGCGGTCCAGGGGCGTTGGCCGATGATGTACGATCGGGTGTGAGGCAGGTGCAGGACGAAGGCACCGTGGTGGACTTTTTCGAAGAGAGTTTCACGTGGTGAATAGACAGTCACCGACGACATACAGAACAACAACTCATGAACCACCACGGCGTTATTTACGAGGTTACGACGAGCTTGGGCTGGCATTGTCATTCCACAGCCATGAAGTGCCCCTTCTTTTCTACTATTCCCAACAATGGGCCGATCCAGAGATTGTTCTGGTGATTTACATCGCTGCGTTTTTTTCTCTCGTTTTTTCCGGCTTTTTAAACTCCATGTCTTCTAAGCGTTTCCGCGTTCTCTGTTCATATTGTATTTAGCCAAAACCTGAATCTGACGAAGAGAGGAAGAAGTCCGCGATGTGACAAAAAAAAAGGCTGAAGTGGCTCGGAGTGACGGAGAGTGGAGCTAGGCTATGGCTGATCTCACCATACAACATTTCAGAGGAAGAGAGAGATTCCGATTATTATGATATCCCCTCATTTCTTGAGTTGTTCGTTGCATTGTATCAGGAGTTGGCAGAGGACAAAGGGATACGAGAAGTCTTAGAGAGAGCCTAGAAGAAGGATTGGATGGATAAAGATCCGTCCGCCTGCGTGTATATAGTGCGGAGGCTCGTTTGAGGAGCTGTGTATATACTACTAATCTCTGGTACGCGATTGCCATCCAGTTGGTCAACATAAACTAATTACATTGCCTGTTCATCAATAATCTGTTTGTGTTGCATATGGTGATTGTGCTGGGTTTTGTGGTGAGCCAGCGGGATATAGGTGAAATGGACAAAGCGGCGGCGAGGAGGTGTTTGTGTACTATAGCCTCTGTCATGTTCCACGGGACTGTGAAACATTTCCGCAATTGAAAAACTTTTGTGTTCCATGTGCCTGGTACCCGTGGACCATGCGGGCTTCTCAAACGATGAGCGGTTGGATGTGGCAAAGACACTGGTCACTGTGGACGGAA
The DNA here is from genome assembly GCA_027946555.1 of Gnomoniopsis sp. IMI 355080. Classification (NCBI taxonomy): domain Eukaryota; kingdom Fungi; phylum Ascomycota; class Sordariomycetes; order Diaporthales; family Gnomoniaceae; genus Gnomoniopsis; species Gnomoniopsis sp. IMI 355080. Next base: position 24,827 of record JAPEVC010000120.1, read on the forward strand.
AGGCGAGCCACTTACTCCCCTTTGTTCCGTTGTCGGAACTGCCATCCCTGTCCAATTGTTTGTCGTTTACAAACTACAGTCGAAGGATTTTTATTGTTTCCCAAGATCAAAGCAGCGTCACAATTGCAGTGTTGTACCCAGCCAGCGGGTCGTGCAAATTTTCGGGTGGCTTGGTGGAAGGTTGTGGCCTCACCGCACTTGCACTACTGGACACACGGGGATAGTTGTGTTTAGGAAAGTCTGCGATCCATTGCGAACTGGTCAAGATGGGAAGATGGACTCAAGACAAGCGATCGGAATACAATCATTATGAGGATCCTCTGTTGCGTTTGGGGAAAAAGGGACGCCCAAGAAGTTCATGTTCATTTGGTGAGCCTGACTTTTTGGGCATTTCCTTGCTAGATTGGTTTCCTTTTGTTCTCTTGGGTGGACACAACTATGGTCTCACAAGAGCCTTCTGGTGCTCGTTGAAGTGATGTATTCTGAGGGCAAAGACGAGGGAGGGTTCAATAATCTCAAGATTGTCTAGATTGTATGGCTTAGTAATTCATTCAACGTCATCCCATCCATCTAAATCACTCGAATATGTCTTCAGTCTTTCAAGGTTCACATCAAATGCTTGGATTTGGTCTCACAGAAATGGCTTTCTTGGTTTTTAGCCTTTTTGAGGATCTGGTTAGAGCGGTTCAGTATACCAAATTAATCTGCTGACCAAGTAGGGACAATCCCATGGATGACAGACTCGCCAGATACATCTTCAGAAATGAAGTCTCCTCAAAGGCCAGCCTTGTAGACATGCACCTTCCTCTGGGCTCTGAAAAGGTCTTTCGACTTGCATCAATGGCTAAATAATTCGATCAGTACTGTATATGGTCTGAGAAGCAAGCTCCAATGTTCCTAAAACTTCACAGAGGAACAGGGCCCCTGCTGGACAGCTGCATTCGAGACTCTATTCAAATTCACTCTTTGGATGGCAGCCAGCGCGTTAGTATCTTTTCTCTGAGTACTGGTTTCCTGTTCACATATTTCTTGATGCCTACACACTGGTTTTTCGACTTTGTGGCTCAAATGCAATTGTAAGGCATGTCATGGCACATTGATATGGCAACAAGCATCATTAGAGATGCTTATCAAAAGTCTATTCGACAAAGTCTCCAGCAAATGGCACTTTTTGTTGATTCGAATTAGACTAAAAAACAAAAGCTGCCTATGTAGGTGCCTAGGTGGGCAGTAGCTGGGTCGATCACACAATCTTCGGTGTTGCCCGCTGGCTACAAAAACACTATGCATCTAGTCCTGCTTTCTTCCACGTCAAGTTTCCATTGCAATTCGTCAGCCTCAGTCATCATTCCCAATATTCGAACTCTCCATCAATAACGGCTCGTCATGGCCGAGCTACTTAAGAGTCTTACTGCTGTTGCTGGCCTGGTCAAGGCCACCGGCTCACTTGTCAGGACCATTACTCGCTTCCTCAGGGCCGTTGGTAAGGTTCCTGGAGTAATCACCTCTGTCAGAAGCCAGATCACCACTTAGCAACCCCATTTGGATGCGCGTCACGGCTTCAGTCAGCCCCCTAACATCACTTCCTCACTGAAGCGTGTCCTGGACAATGAATGTCTCCGAATGCTTGGACTACATAATTTCAACGGCAATCCCTCCAGATCATGGGCAGGCCAGGGTTTTCGAAATGTGGGATCGAGTCGCAATTCGCGGGAAGTACGGACTACGGAGTTGAGGTAGAGTTTCTATTGAAGCGAATGGACCGCAATACAAAGCACCTTCAATTGGACTTGGATTTGAGCACCGCGTGAGCACCGCGTGAGCACCGCGTGAGCATCTGCAGTCGCTCCAAATCGTCTCGCCAGTGACTGTATTCCTCGTAGGGATACCGTTGAAGTCTTGCGATATGCCCAGGTGACTTCAAAGATATAGCCATGACTATGGTCCCGGGTCAGTTTCCCGCCCTTGTTACGTAGCCATACTTCAAACGTTCCAAGCTTACCAAAACACAGCCCAGGACGTTTGTGCACTCTACAGCTGGTTGGAGCCAGAGTTCAACCCTCGTTCGACTGCACCTGCAGCAGTTCATCTCGAGAAGTCAGACCAGCAAGAAGACAATACGTGCACATGGGTGTGTGAGTCTACTCTTTGTAGAGGCCGGTTTCAAGGAGGATCGAAACCTAAGCACGGTTGTTGTAGGTTCATGTGGATTGACGGTCTTGATGGAACAGATAAAACGATACTCGCGTCATGCCTGATCGTCGGGTTGCTTGAAAATTGCACTCTGGGTCACGTTGGTCCTGGCAAAGCTGCCAAGGGGCTCTCAGATTACTACTGTCACCATGCGCACGACCGAGACGAAGCGCTTCCTTTCCTTCGATGGGCTGGTCCGAGACCTGCGCATACAGCCGGTTGCCTCCACATCGACATCAAATATGGGCAGTCACTCAAGTGAACGACCCAATCTTTCAATACCGTCACAAGTCCAATAGATGCGGGAACGCCGACAACTATCTATCAATAGTCTGCTAGATTGCCTACAGGCCTTGATCGGTCAATCCCGGTCCCAACACGACAAAGGAGTCTGTATTATCATCGATGCTATCGACGAAAGCAAGGCGCCTCAAGACAGATTACTCGGCATCCTGACAATACTTAGAACTGACACACGCTTCGAGAACATTTCACTTTTGATGACAAGTCGACAATACCAGTATATTCAAGAAGCGGTCGAAGATCTTCCACAGCTTGCTTTGCCCACCGAAAAACTACCAATTCGACAAATGCCCTTGCCTCCTTCAACATCTGGAGGTTGCTCATCCAAGAATACGCACCACCGTGATGAAGAGGACTTTCCGCGACAGACGCCGTCAATGAAGTCGTCACCGGGAAAGACAGACTACTTGATCAGCGGTGGGCGGCATTTGGATGTAGGGTCTGAGCCGCCAACAACACCCGGGAGATGATCTTCAACAAAGAGAAGGCACTCAAGTGATCAAGACGGCCACACATCTCCTATAAAACGCCGACTCTTAGGGAGTCATGTGTCTTCTTGCACCACCTATTCTATCAATGGCCAATTCTCATGTCGAAAAGGCTATCTTAGTCTATGCCGACGATCGCCTGGACAGCATTAGACGCTTTAGAGACTGGCCTCGACAAGCTTTTCTCCGTGAGCTGAGAAGAATACTAGCATCCAAGGCCAGGGTGTATTACGGATCGTTGTCTGCCATCTGGCGAAGATTCAGAGTCTTGACCTGACGGCAGAAGCTAGAACCATTGAGTGCATCAACCAAATGCCCGGTACTATCTTCGAGACCTACGAGCGGATACTCATCACTATCTCTCCAGATGGCGGAGATGCCACCAGAGACGATAGACATTCCGCCTGCACAGCTCTTGCACTGATATACAGTGACACTGCTAACATACCCGATACTGAAGTCTTAGTTTCAGCAGCTCGTACTACTCTACCACAACTGGAAGCTCAATTCTACATTCCCGAGAAGCTTAGAAAGCTGTTGACTTGTCTGGTCAAAGAAACCACGGATCTGCGGCCTCGTACGATGTTCGATAGGGAAGAAGAGACCCGGTATTCTATACCGGTATTCACCGTGGCTCATTACACCGTCAGAGAGTTTCTATACTCGAAAAAGGCCGTAGAAGGCCCAACAAGCTACTTTGCTGTATTAGCCGAGACTGACCAGTTACTGGAGCTCAGGATCGTCTTCGATGGCCTCCATCATTTTAATCCCAGTCCAAAGAGCGCGTACAAACCCATAAGATACGAGGATTATTGTCTGAAGATGTCGTATAAAGCACTTTCCCGACGCCCAGTCATCGTTCAGCGCAGTAGAAAGCTCCAAGACGCTGTCTTGCAGATTCAACGCCCCTCATCTTCACCGCCAACGACCTACACCTTCAGGGCTCGCGCGACGACATACTTTTCCGCGCACTCAGCGGGTCGTACAGTCGACATGGCCGTGGCGATCGAGATGATCGCACTGGCAACGTTACCTTGGGATTCCTCAAGGAGCTTCTCGAGCATGGTGCCGATCCTAGCCCCTCAGACTTCAAAGTCACGCCTCTTCAATTTGCCATGTATTGGTTCGAGCAAACCTGGGTGCATCGAATTCTTGAGCTTGGTACGGATGTGAAGGTCATTGGGGACATCACGGGTGTGGACCCTTTCCCGCGTGCTGAACAGTTTCGTGACCGCGAGTGGTACAGGTACAAAGCACTGGAGGTTTGCACGCTCAGGGAGCTGGATTGCAAGCTTACTAGTGAGATGCAGCAAGGCGTGAAAAGGCTAATCAAGCAGCATCTGGGCTTCTTGAGTGGCGAGATCATCGTATGGAATTGATTGTCGCACACCGTATGCATATTTTGAGTTGGTGGAAGGACGGTACTCTCACTTATGCTACTGGGCCTAAGGTTACTTTAGGAGTGATCGGAGGATCGTGGACCCGATGATTTAGCAAACGCAAGACGAGCTACGGACATGCAGACTGAGAGCCACAGGCTGGGCTTGGCTTGTAATGGCCATCGCTGTCTTATATAGGACGTAGATACTTCTAACAAGATCCTATTTACCTTCCTAAATGTTTTGAATCATGCAGAGTCTTGAGTTGCCTGTACTTATCTCTATGAAATATACATAGCAGAGGTCTCGGCCCAGAGGACGTGGTCGAAAATATAGCTAAATGTGTATGTACACAACCAGCTTACATGTTGTGCCTTTGTGTCAGAGCACGCACAGAGAGGACTGACATGAGACAAGCCATTGTGCAAAAAATTGCAGAATGTCATAAGTAGCTTATAGGTGCAATGACCTGAAAGCGCTTCCCTCGTTTGTTTCCCATGCTTGGTGAATCATGAGTTGGACTAAGCACACACCTACCATCACGAAATCGAATTCTTAACACCTCTACATAAGACTTGGGATGGTAATTGTATTACTTTATCGATATATATATATATAAACAGTTCCAAGCACCGCAAGGAAATTATGATTGATTGGATCACTGAAATTCTGAAGAGCATCATGCTCCTCGCGGCCGCCTGTTTGGCCGCACATCTGGCCGCACATCAGGCCGCAGACGGTTTCTCCATGGGCTGCGTCAGGACTTCGAAATTGCGTTTCGAATATAGCCCTAATTCTGGCCAGAATAGGCATCAACATGATCTCGGGAGGTGTTGGAAGATGTGGTCAGCGGGCCCCCCGAGTGATTAAAGGACGGGCCCCGCAAGCCCTCGCCACTCCTCCTGTCTCATGACAGAAAGTCAGAAAGTGAAGACAGCCACTATCGTCATTTCATGTGAGTGTGTATGTATCACACCTCGGACTCGTTCCAGTTCCCTGACATGAATACAGCCAACCTAGCCGACTGCAGCAGGACATTCACGGGACATCTCGAAGGCCCCTTCGGAGCCCTGACCATTGCACATGTGACTCTTCGTCTCCCGAGCACGAAGGCGTCTATCTAAACCAGTGCGAACCACACGCAGCACCTTTTGTAAACGTGAATGACGTTTGCCCATCACAAGGTCGGAGGCAATCATGTCTGTTCAGATGATCAAAACCCGCACACCGCGGTACAAGGCATACAAACCTGCGCCAATTGTTCATCATATAGAATATCCCAGGGGCAACGGCCTGCGTATTTACCATGGCGAAGAGTGGTTTGCTGGCAACGAGATCGTGCAGCAGACAATAGCACTTTTATCGCCTCGCAAGATCCCACATCAACAATCAGGCAAGCTCTCAAAGTCCAAGCACCGCGCGACAGATTACGAGACGATCCAAGTCTTCGATTCGGCCAAGAAATCCCAGGAACTGGGCCGCGGTCTTCAGATACACTGTCTCGCAGGCGGGATCGGTATTGCTGTAACGGGACGGTACAGTCACAGCCTCAAGTCTGGACAGGTCAGATATGATGCCTTCCTGGCGCACCTAGTAGAAGGCCGCATGCGAGAGACGCTAAAACAATTACTTTATGACGTGGCAGAAGCCAAAAAGAAGGGCCTGAATATTCTCAGCATGTTAGTGTGCTATCGGGACGAGAAGACGCTGGGCCAGGATACGCGCATGATATGGAACAGCAGAACAGTCAGTGAGGAAGTGAAGTTGAGGGAGTCGCTCATGCAGATGCTGGAGGAGGTACTTGGCGAGACGCCTGATTTGGTACCGTACCATGTGCTCAATGAGAAGTCAGTGTGCATTGATTCCGAGAAATTTATCAGGATAATCAATATATAAAGGTCAGGTAGTTTATACAAGGCAATATCTGCGGATATTCTGCGCTATCGCACTGCGAGTCGTTTCTGTCTGTGACCGATCAAAATTCCCAGGAGTCAGCCCAGTCAGTACAAGGTGGTCTGTCTCGCCCACTGAAGGATTTTATAGCATTGCCATCTTAGATGGGCAGTGGCTGGTCGAAAGGATAGCGGACCAAAGGGCAAAGCAAGGATATAATCATTACCCGGCCTCCAATTGGCAATCTGTAACCCCTGAATAGTTCGTCCCCCCTTCTAGCCTGTTCAACCGTGATCCTTGCCTCGAGAACAAGGTAAGGTCGGTCACAGCCCAAACGAATTCGGGTTTGTAACACCACGTAGCAGAGTGCAGTAAGATGCAAAAGGACGGTCAATATGTTTATTGTCGCTGCCTACCCGCAGGAATATTCACAGTGGATTTGGTATTCAATACAGATTCGACTCAAGGATGTGCATGCACAGTACATTCAAACCAACATGGTGCGTTTCAGCTCGTATCGATGGTTATCCCGTACGATGCCCATTGTGTGATCTCACTCGTCTCTTACAACTTTGAAGCTGGAGCTGCATTGCCAACGGTGGTAATTTCATTGTACAACAATCTGGCAAAAGTTAGCTTCACCGCTTCTGTGCTGATGTTGGAAATAGAAAGCATGCAGGAACTTACGAAGTTAAGAAATCCGCATAATCCTCACCCGTCACCTGGCCTGCAAAATACTGAGCAGCGAGATGAAACTTGTTGCCCTGAGGCCCCTTTTTGGCCAGCTCATCAGCCTGTTCCTTCAACAACTTCAGCGAGTAAGCTTTGTCTACACGCTTGCCCTCGGACGTGGTCACGCCGTGACGAACCCATTGCCACAGCTGGCTTCGGGACACTTCGGCGGTGGCCGCATCTTCCCTACAGTCTGAGTCAACATGCGAGAATATCTTTTGGCGCGAACACCAGGCGGACTCACATCAAGTAGTTGATTGGCACACATCCAATACCCCGGATCCACGCCTCCATATAGCCGAGGCCGATGTTGAGATTTTTCCGGATGCCCTCCTCGGTTATCTTGCCGGGCACATTCATGTTCAACAGATCGTTCTGACCGATGCTCACATCTTCACGACGGTTGAACAGCTGGTTGGGTGTCGGCATGTGCTTGTTGAATATTTCAACCGCAATGCTCGCCAGGGCAGGGTGTGCGACCCATGTACTGCGCAAAATACGTCAGGAAAGCATATCCCTATAGACAAGCCTTTGGCGGCAGAGTGACGAATGTGAGCTGTGGATTGGCTTTGTACTCACCCATCATGCCCCGCGCGTACTTCGCGCAGCTTATCAGCTCTCACACCTTCCATTGCCTTCTCGTTTGCCTCTTTGTCGTCCTTGATGGGAATTTGCGCAGCCATACCGCCCATTGCGTGGACGCCACGCTTGTGGCACGTCTGAATGAGCAATTTGACGTACGCATCCATGAAAGGCACTGTCATTGTTACAGCGCTGCGATCAGGTAGAACGAAGTTGCTATTTTGGCGGAACTTTTTGATGACACTGAAAATGTAGTCCCAGCGTCCACAGTTTAGGCCTGAGGAGTGGTCACGCAGCTCGTAAATGATCTCGTCCATCTCGAACGCCGCGAGGATCGTCTCGATCAGCACAGTGCCACGAATGGTACCCCGTGGCATGCCAATGTAATCCTGGGCGAGGTTGAAAGCATCGTTCCAAAGACGGGCCTCTAGGTGTGATTCCATCTTGGGCAGGTAGAAGTATGGGCCGAAGCCGCGCTTAACCAACTCGGAGGCATTGTGATAAAAGTAGAGGCCGAAGTCGAAGAGAGAGCCTGAGATGGGCTCACCATCGACCGTGACGTGCTTCTCGTCAAGATGCCAGCCTCGGGGGCGCACAATGAGGGTGGGCAGGGTCCGGTCGGTGCGCAGCTTGTACTCCTTTGGGCCTTGTTTGAAGTCGACCTGACGCCGAATAGCATCGAAAAGGTTCACTTGGCCATTGATCATGTTGTCCCAAGTTGGGGCGGTAGAGTCTGTTGGGTAAAAGCCGTCAGCTTTCGTCTCGTCATGACTGTTTCTCCCGAGACAACAACCTCACCTTCGAAATCAGCCATGTAAGTCCACACATCCGAATTCAACGCATTCACGACCATTTTCCTGTCCGTTGGGCCTGTGATCTCCACTCGCCGATCCACCAACCCTGGAGCCGGTGGTGCGCCCCTCCAGGTAGCATTGTCGCGAATGTGCTTAGTCTCGGGCAAGAAGTCCGGGAGGTTGCCCTTGTCCAGCTCGGCTTGGCGGATCTTGCGGCGCTCCAGCAACGTTTTGCGGGTATTGTTGAAGGAACGGTGCAGAAGGGCCAGAAAGGCAAGTGCTTGGGGTGTCAGAATCTTGCGGTGCTCGTCCTTGACGCCGCCGAGGATGCTGACGCCTTGCAGGATGGTGTCGGTGGAAGCCATGTTGCCCGCTTGGCTGTTTATCTCTGTTGAGGAAGTGCTCTTTCGTGTGAGCTGTGCTATCTGTAAAGCAATACCGGGATTCAATGGGTGATACAGGAGTTTAGCTTCAACACAAATCCAGCCGGTCCGACTTTGTATGTGTTGTTGATGTCTACACAAGCAGTGCGTCAGCCATGAATGGGTGGGTGTCTGCGGAGGACTGGGTACCTAAGTACGCACGGAACTTACAGTAGAAGAGCCGGTCACAGCAGTCGTGGCAAAGGAAGAGAGGGTGACGATGATGATGATGACGAAAAGAATACTGAGAGGGAGGAGGTAGCAGCACTAATTTGGAGTTCGGCAGTAAGGATTAAGGTTGCGGCTGGCGGGTGTTCTTTCTAGAAATCCTAAGGCCTACCTCGAGGCGTCCCGGGTTTCTTTCTTGTAGTCTTCTCCAAACGACCTCTTGTTTGGTCAATGGCGACCTGATAATCGCGGGCTTCCCCCCGGCCGCTGTCGGTATTCCTCGGGTAAGGGGAGCTTTTGTTACACACCGGCCACAGCCAGACGATGTTTCCAGTTAGCCGGCGATGACGCGCTTGTGAAAGTGTGAAGTGTGGGGAGAGCTGCTTGACAAGGCCCAGACAGGGTTCCCTGCGATTGACATGTGAGGGACGAATCTGGGGAAGTTCGGCACAGCTTCGGTGAGGTCATCCCGAACGAGAGTGCACTGCACCAACAAGAGAGGCCATCCTCCTTTTTTTGCGACACTGGGCGCAAAGCCATGGCTTTTATGACGGAATGACACAGCATTCCAATTGCCAATCTGGCATCGCTGACACGACAGCAACAACAGCCGTGCCCGGCCCGACATCGCATCGCATCGTTACAAGATACGGCCAAAGCCAATCCCGGACCGTACCGAGTATATACTTTACGTAGTACTATAGTGTGATAGTAGTAAGCAGTACGGATACAGTACATGGTAATATGTACATAAGATTCCAGTAGCTTGGGTCGATGGAGACCGGCGATCCCCAGGACCCTCCGAGCCTCCGATCCACCGAGGCGGCGTAGGATTGCCCTGCCGTCACACTGAGCCGAGGTGCTAGTCTTATAGACTTGCCGACATTTCCCGATTCAGACTTGACTCGCGATACTGCACCCAACCCCGGCGTCTCTCTAGCGTCTTTGACCACTTCACACCAAGAGATGCTGGCGCCAACATATTGTGTACCTTTCACGTAGACGCAAACGAGACTCATACAGAGTAACGAATCAATACTCCTACCAATTTTATTTAGCAGCGCAGCTTCAGCCTTGCCCTCCTTTTACCAAACTGTCAACCATGAAACTGAATGTCATCTGTGCAGCGCAGCTCGAGCATGCCGGCTACATTCGACAGAGCCACGAGATTTCAGCTATTTCATTGAAAGCCCGACGCAGAACCCCTTACTTGATATCATCAGAGGAAAGGTTTCATTTCGGATCCGCTCACGAGCCCCCACAGAGCCAACAGCAGCCAGGGCGGTCTTGTCCTTCCCATAGTTATTCACAAACTCTCCATCACCCTCATCAGCGTCTAATTATCTCCTTCACCCAGTGACATTACTGAGAGTCATCCAACATCGCTTGACTTTCCAATCGACTTTTCCACATTTCCAATCACAATCATAATTGGTTGCTCCAGAATTTTAGCTCAAAGCACCACTTCCGCCAGATACTTTTCGTCCCCTTCTCAAGTCTGTTCAGACAATTCGACTGCTTCTGTGCGGTGACGGAAAAGAGGAAACCCACTGCCGTTCGTTCGTGTCGAAAGGCAGATGTGCAACCGTAAAATGGCTAGACACAGCTCCAAGATGGACCGTCCTTGAATCCTTTCACCCACCCTCGCGATGAATAAGGTGGAATTCACCAGGTTGCGGTCGCCGGCGCGGTGCCCGTGCCGTGCATTGTTCCACAGACAACCATCCTATGGCCTAGCCTGTAAATCTTGTGACAGCCTGCGGCAAGTTGTGAAGCTAGGAGTTGAGCGTCTTGATCATCATCTTGGCCTTGCGGCCATCTTGGACAAGCAGTGCGCGGTTCGAGAAGACGCTATTCATGGTGTCGACGACCTTGTGGAAGCTACTGGCTGCACCCTTCTCTTGCGTGAAGCGCGTGATGCTGAGGTGATGGCGCCGGCCGTGCTCAATGACCGTCATGATCTCAACAGCGAAATGAACTTCCTTTATGTTGAGGACTAACAAGGCCAAAATGTCAACGGACGCTCGTTCACACGCATGTGGCTCGGCCACGAATGAGGCATAGTTACTTACAGTTCTTCTTGCCTACTCGCGCGAACAAAATGTTTCGTTCCTTGTCAACCTCGACGTCCCGGATGCCCCACTTGCGCCACTCCCGCAGAAGGATCGTAACCTCCTGTCGGGCGCGGCGAGACGAAATCTGTAGGCATAGGTATCTGGTGGCAGGCTTCACGTGAAAGAGGCGAGCAAGCCAATTCTGTTGAGGCTCAATCTTGCGCGCACTGGAGGTGCTCTCTTCGTTCGCTTGGGTCATAGACAGAGCACGTTCGATGTCGGTACTTGCAAGGCCCTCTCCGTAGTCCGGTGCTATGTGAAAACTTGTCAGTGGTACCCGAGAACCGGGGAGATGCTTTCGTAGCGTACCTGCGATGGACATGCGGTTGCTACTCTTGGACGCTCTCCAGAACATGAGGCTCTTCTTTTTGACAGGCTGGAAGCTAAGTTCGGGTGGAGCAGCATTGGTGGACGTCGAGCAGAATCGCTGCGGAGGACCAGCAGGAGCGGGCTTCGGAGGCTGCTCATCCATCAAGATGGATGTATCAGGAGTCTCAGTGATGTCGCCTTTCAAGCTGGTCTTCGAGGCTCGCCGGAACCAGGTCGACAACTTCTTCTTGGGACCAATCGACGAGCCGGCACTGCTGGATTTCTTGTTCGTAGCCAGCTCCTCGGACAGGTCCTGGAGTTGACTGTGAAAGCTATATCTCTTCTTGGCGTTCGGACCCTGAGACGCTTTGTGAGTCTCTGGGGTTTTGACACTCTTGACACTTGGAACTTTCTTGCGAATATTCAAAGGCTCTGGAAGAAGCGCCGGTGAGTTCGATATCCTCGCCGTGGGTGACTCCACAATTCTAATCGTCTTCTCAGCATCAGCCAGAAACTTCAGATTCTTGTCGTTATTAGGAGTCGGCAGAGATGCTAGCATAGCCGGCTGAGGCGCAGACACGATTCGAGTGGTGGGACTCGGAGAGTTCTCGAAGATGGACGGCAAAGGACGTGAATCACGCGAGTATTGGGCGTAAACCGGTGCGGACGTTGTGCGCCGCTGCTCTATGGAGGGCAGATTCAAAGGCGCCACATTGAAAGTGACGTTCGGACCAGTGTAGGCGCTGGCGCCGTATGGGGATGGCGTTTCAGTCTTCACCTTGACGGGCCGCAGCGGACTTGGTGTCACGTCGATGGGAGGTGTAGGAGGCAGCGGTCGCGAGTCCCAGGAGTTTGTGACCGCTCGATCCTGGTAGGCTGGCTCCGGTGTTTGCTGTATTGATGGAGTACCGAATTCTATGCTGAAAGGGGTCAAGCTTGATCGAATGTTTCTGTCGCCATCTTCAGAACCATCGCAGATCAGTGAGCTGCCAAACGCATCATCGCAGTCTTTGGCGATGCTGTGACTGAAACGTACCATCTCCTCGTCCAATATCGGAGGGAGAAGCCCAACAGAATCGATGTCATTTACGGACCCCGAAGGCTTCATGTTCTCCTCCTTTTTCTTTTTAGGGCTCTGCGGGGATTGGTTGTCCCTCTCATAGGTTGTCTGGTCACCGGCGATACTAGCTGAGGCAGGGACTTTATGACCGATACTCCAGTGTCGAGTGTCTTGAGGTGCACCCCTGCGGAGGTTTGAAAAGTCAACACCGCGCTTGTGTCGAGGTTTCACCAGCAAGTTAGAAGTGCCTAGGCGGCTACTCTGGATAGAACTCATGGAACTGCGATGTGAGTGAGCATAGCTCACGGTTCGAGATCGAAGCGACGAATTCAACCTCCGCGAGTTTCGTGATGCACCAGTTCCCATCCTCGATGGCACAGAGCCGGAGGCGAGGCTTCTGGCCGTGCCGGGCTCAAGCTTGCCTCGGTGAATGGTGATCTTGGCGTGACTGGCGTCAACAGGCGTCAAGTTGCGCGAGGCGTGGTAGGGATCATAGCTACGCACCGTTCCTCCAGCATCCTCATCGGCGATGGTAGATATCACGGTGAAACGCGAGGGAGTCCTCCCATGGCTATTGAACTCGCGCGTTGCCACACGTGTCGCCCATGCCTTCGGTCTGAGGTGGTGATAGTCGCTGATGGAGTAGGTCAACTGAGGATCATAATTCTCCAGAAGTCGCTCGCGGTGCTCTGTGATGAGGTGATAGAAGGTCTTCTGCTCATTGATTCCCTTGCTACTCAGCTTCGCCTTGATGTCCTTGACATCAGACGAGTGCCACAAAGCCCGGAGTTGGCGCAAGACCTGTGGATCAATTTCACGGGAACCGATGGGAGCGTCCCTTGCTCTGGCCTCCTTATCAATCGTGACGCGCCTGGTATGCTCGAAACCAGGCTTATTGTCATATCCCTTGACGAGAGGGTGCTCCCACATCTCGGCAATCGAGATGCGCATATCAGGGTCGGTGACGAGAATACGTCGAACCAAGTCCTTGGACTCAAAGCTGAGCCCGTTTGGCATAGTGTAGATGCCCCTCTTTGACAACGACAGCATGGTTGGCAAATGCGGGTCGTCGAATGGGAGCCGCTGTGCCAGCATGGCGAAGAGAATCACACCCATACTCCATACATCTGCCTTGTCACCGCGGTAGGTCCTGGACTTCAAGAGCTCCGGTGCAGCGTAGTGAGGGCTGCCGCAGGCGGTCTGCAGTTTCTGGTCATTCTGGTGGAGGGCAGCCATGCCAAAATCAATGATCTTGACATCTCCGTTCTCGGACAGCAGTATGTTCTCCGGCTTTAGGTCGCGATGACAAATGTTGAAGGAGTGGCAGTATTCCATGGCGCACATCATCTGTCGAAAGACGTAGATGGCGTCATGCTCGCTCAAGGGTCCATACTTGTTGATCCAGGAGAACATGTCCCGGGACTCGCAATACTCGAGGACAATGTAGCTTTTGGAATGCATGTTAGCAAAGATTATGAATATGGATGGCTCGTTCAGGGTTGCTTACATTTCGTTTCGGTTCTCCCAGACATCGAGAATCTTGATGATGTTGTTGTGCTCAATCAGTTTCATGATGGCGATCTCGCGTTCCACCGTCACCGGCAAGCGACGGATGCCTTCCTCCTCTTCGGGCTTGCGCCTCTCCAGCCGATCAAGCTGGGCAATACTGCCCGCCTGGGAAAGGTATGCGGTTTTCTTGGGGATGATCTTAACCGCAACAGACTGGTGTGTCACGCGGTGGCGTGCAAGACGCACACGAGCGGACGAACCCTTTCCGAGCGTCTTTCCGAGCTGCCAGGGTCCAATGTACGACTTGACCTGGCTGTCGGAAGATCTGGAAGTGATCGCTGACGACGTTGAGACTTGGGAAGCGCGTTTGGTAGCATTTCGATCGTGGCTCGCCTGTGAAAGGACAGATGACAGACGTGGATTGACAGGAGGGGGCTGTGATGCATGCTTGGTGGACTTGTTTGGATTTTCGAGGCCCTTGGCACCTTTGACGGCGATGTTATGATTCTCCTTACGTTCAGTCTCGAGGGCAGTCGAACGCCGGGTGTGAATTCCGAGAGGAGCGCTGTTGACTCGCTTGAAGTTTTCTCCCAAGGGAGCGTGAGACAAGGGGCTCTGGATAGAGCAAGGCCTGTCCATGGTGAAAATGCTTCAAGAAGTGTGCCAGTGTCCGTAGCTCTCAACACAACTTGTAAAGCATGCAGTGAGGAATGACTGGATGTGTATAAGCGGACTGGGACGAAAAATGAGCAGCCGCATACGAACGACCGAGTTAAGCAGAATTAATATGCAAGGGGGATGAGGGGGGGCAGTATAGATAGGTAGACAGGCGCGTCGATAAGGCGACGTGGTGAATGTTGGTCAGTCAAGTGTAGCAGAACCTTTTCTGTTGAAAGGTGGCCGAGACGAGATGGTGACAGTTGAAACGCGTCAAGGTGGGGGCTTGGTCTTGGACGCTGAGTTGACGAAGGCGAAAATTAGATGCAAATGCACCAGCACTCAATTACCAATGAAAAAGATGATAGCTGGTTGCTCAACCGGCGGCCAGACTGGCGCAACGAGGCACACGGACAGTAGAAGAGCTCATGAACCGTGACCGCGGCCGTAAGAGTGGTTCGTGGGGCCGAAAACGAGGATTTCTCCTACTTGCTGGTGTTTGTGCCTTGAGAAAAACCTGGAGGAAGAGGTCAGCAGTAAAGGAAGCTCCTGCCAATTTGTGCGTGCAAAGCAAGGAGCAAGGTTTGGGGCGCAGGCTTTGGTTTTTGCAAGGACGGGGTTGAGAGTATAGGTCAGCGTCTGGTCACTAAATGAAGCCGTCTTGATTCAGTAAATAACAAAGGCTAAGCCCAAGGCTGTAGTTGATGCTTGCAACTCGAACCCGCGGATATAGAGCTGGAGGGTCCTGCAGGACCCAAGTGGTGCAGCCCTCGACGTACATAAAAGACAGACGAGCATAGCAAGTTGGCCACTCCAAGCTGCAATCAAACACCATGCTTTTATCAAAAACAACACATGGTATTGCAGGCAGCACTGCCCTCAGGTCTGGTTCAACTTAGATCCAGGCTCTTGAATACAGGAGAGCAAACTTCCTCTTCTAGCTCTGACTGTACATGGAGACATCCATTGCACAAAGAAAAGATCATTTTCTGAGATACTTTCCACCAGATAGAAATCCCTAACAAGTTTTCTTCAGAAGGACATACTACAGGTCACCCCCGGAGATATATGTCTCGGGGCTCTATTTCATTACATCAGGGGAGGAATTGCACCAGTGCTTTTTGGAGGGCTGCTAGACCATAGCGGACTTTCAAAGGAAAGAGGCAGGAACCGAGGATCAAGGCACCCTAGGCACCTCCCCTCCTCTGGCATAGAAACCCTAGCGGGCATTCAAGTGGACACAAAACTTTTTGTGTTGCTGCGTTCCTGAAGGATTCTCGTGATGATTTTTGAGGTGTCGTTGAAATATAGCCCATTTGCTGAGTCAGCCTTGGGTGCAGGGTTCTTGCCTTTTCATTAGACAGTTGAAGGCGACGCGTCTAACGCGCCGTGCTTGCCCTCCTCTGAACAACTCCTGCCAGAGACTTCTATTCTCGTCTCACAATCCTGCGCCTGCTGTATCCCGCGTCTTCTTTGCTTGTACTTGTATAAGCCCAGAATTTGACCAAGCATTCGGCCGTGGCTCTTGTCCCACAATGTCCGGCGCCACAAGGCGGCGTGCGCGTTCGCAGACAGAGACCGGAGACGATGTAGATGCTGTTAGGTACGGCGATCCCGATTTTTCGTCCCCGGCTGCATCGGTGGGTCCCAAACGAATGCGTTTGCGAGGTGGGCGGGGCGATACCAGCCACCTCGAGCTAGACGAAGACGGCGACAATCCACTAAGTGGCGACGACTTCCATTCCTTTGCCGCCAACGAGGACGTCGACGGCGACAATGATAATGACGACGAAGATGGCGACGTTTCCCCGCCACGCATGAATGGACATGCCTCGACCAACGGAACATCAGCCACCGAGTTCTCTCCCGGCGCCATTGTCCGTGTCACGATCGAGAACTTCGTGACCTACGAGAGGGCCGACTTCTTTCCAGGCCCAAGCCTGAATATGGTCATTGGTCCCAATGGTGTGGGCAAGAGCTCCTTGGTCTGCGCCATGTGTCTGGGTCTCGGCTACTCACCAGCCGTGCTAGGCCGTGCAGGCACCGTTGGAGAGTTTGTCAAGCACGGCAAAGATCATGCCATTGTGGAAATTGAGCTGCAGAAGAGACCTGAAGACCGTGCGAACTATGTGATCAGGCTGAAGATCAATGCTGAAAACAATGATCGAACTTTTCACCTAAACGGCAAGCTTTGCCCGCTCAAGAAAATCAAGGCCGTGATGAAACAGCTTCGAATACAGATCGACAATTTGTGCCAATTCTTACCTCAGGACAAGGTGGCTGAGTTTGCTGCAATGGACAATATCGAGAAGTTGAACAAGACCCTACTGGCAGCAGCGCCGGAAGAAGTAATCCAACAACAGCAGGAGCTCAAGCAAATGTTTGACGAGCAGAAAGAGCTGCAGCGCAACCTTGACACCGGCGCAGAGAGTCTTCGCAGTTTGCAAGTGCGACAACAAGGCCTCCAAGCCGACGTTGAGCGCCTGAGAGAGCGGGAGCAGATTCAAAATGCCGTGAAAGATCTGATCGATGCTCGTTTACTCGTGCATTACAACGAGGAGAGGGCCCGGTATAAGCAAGTCAAGGAAGATAAAAAGAAGGCAGAGGACAAACACAAGCGACTTGAGCAGGAAAACCAGCCAGCTCTTGAGAACGTGAACGCCAAACAGACCTACAAGCACGAGGTGGAGAGGGTGCTCAAAGCCCGAATACGGCAAGCTCAACTTATTGAGGCCGAAGCCGACAAAAGTCTTCATGCTGTTGACAAGATCAGGGAAGATATGCAATCTCTCGAGAATAAGAAAGTCCTCGAGAGAGAGTCCATGGATAAGAAAAAGAAGGAAGTGGGTCAGTGCCGAACCAAGATCACTCAGCTCGAGGGCCAGTTGGAGAGTGGCAAAGACATTGAGACCAGATTCAACGCAAAGGAATGGAGCCACAGAATCGTAAGTTCAACTAAACACAGCTGAGTGATAAAGTTTGCGAAGTCTCTGCTAATATGTGCGTAGAGAGAGTGCGCAGCCCGTATTCGTGACCTCGAGGGCAAGAGCAGAGATCTCGAAAGTGCTCGTCAAGAGACCAGGCAGAGGGGAACTACAAAATTAACCGAAGCTAGAACCATCAAGCAAGAGATCGAGAGCTTGAACTCGCAAGAAGGCCAAAAGTTGGCGCAGCTCCGGAGGCTGGATCCCGAATGCGCTCGGGCCTATGATTGGCTTCAGGAGCACCAATCTGAGTTTGAAAAGGAAGTATTTGGTCCAGCCTTTCTGAACTGCTCCATGAAGGACAAGAGGTACTCTAACCATGTTCAATCCGGGCTTCAAAAAGATGATCTCTTCTGTTTCACTGCTCAGACCCGGAATGACCACCGCAAGCTCACAGACCGACTTTTCAACAAACTCAATGCAGCTATCCCCATTCGTACAATTCTGGCAGACTTGTCATCCTTCCGTCCACCCCTTCCTAGAGAAAACCTCAGGGACCTGGGTATTGACGGTTTCGCACTGGACTTCGTCGAAGGCCCCAGCCCAGTACTTGCCATGTTGTGCTCGGAGAAAAAGCTTCACCTTACTGGGGTGGCCTTGTCCGACATCAATGACGACCAATACCAGCGACTTTCCGATGGTGAAAGAATAAACTCTTTCGCAACCGGCAAGATTTACCACAGGATTACCCGACGGAGAGAGTACGGCCCAGGTGCAACATCGACCATTACTAAAACCATTCAGCCAGGAAGGTGGTGGACAGATGAGCCTGTGGACAGTGCCGCGAAGGCGGAACTTGAGCAACGTCTCAAAGGCCTCGAGCATGAGATCGCCGAAATCAAGCAAGAGTTTGAGACCACCAAAGCTGAGCAAGAAAAAGTGGAGGAGCAGATCACCGAAATTAAGCAGGAAAAGGTGAGTGATTCCATCACGAGTAGTTGACGAGGACTCGAAATTGACGATACCCCTCGCAGGACAAGTTGGAAGAGGACAAGGCAACGCTGCAACGCGAGCACACGAGATGGAGCAGATTACCTGACGAGATTGGTAAGTAGAAGTCGTAGAGCGCACTCAGACGCGACACTGACCCGCAATACAGACAAGGTGAAGAGAAACCTTCAGCGCGCTCGGGACGATCTCGAGGAGACCAGAAAAAGGTTGTCAAAGCACGATGACCAAATCGACGAGGTCGCACTAGAGCAGGCCAAGCTTGTGCTCCAGCACAACAGGGGTCTGCGCGCCCTCGAACAAGCAAATCATGCCGTGCTTGAAGCACAGACACGCCAAATCGAAGCATCCTCTGATCTTGACGCCCTCAAAGAGCGCAGCTCGGGTATTGCCCGAATGCTCGACGAAGAAAGAAACAAGGTTATCGAGTTAGATCGCCAAGTGAAGCACGTCAAGGACGAAGCTCGTCGTGCCCAAGAAGCTCTTCAGGGGGCTTTGGCGAATGAAGATGACCAGATGGACCAGGAGAGGGTGGCTGTTCTAAGGGAACTTGCAAATGGCCAAACGATGGAGAGTATTACTGAAGATATTGAAGCGGAGAAAGCCAAACTGGAACTCATTCACCATGCTGATCCAGGAGTCTTGAGAGACTTTGAGGAACGTGCTCGCAAAATTGAAAGGGCTCAGGATGAAATGGCTACACGGCAAGCATCTTTGATCCAGCTGGAGGAGGGGATCCAGCTGTTGAGGGCGAAGTGGGAGCCCGCGCTCGATGACATTATCAGGAGGATCAACGATGCTTTCTCGTACAACTTCGAGCAGATCAATTGCGCCGGCGAGGTCGGTGTCCATAAAGACGAAGATTTCGACAAGTGGGCGATAGAGATCAAAGTCAAATTCAGGTATGGCATCCGCCCCATTGATCTCTTGTACCTTGCTCATGACTGACCTGATCTACCTCGACAGAGAAAATGAGACCCTACAGATTCTCGATCAAATGCGTCAATCGGGCGGCGAACGCGCTGTGTCGACCATCTTCTACCTCATGTCCCTTCAGGCCATGGCTCAATCACCATTCCGCGTCGTTGACGAGATCAACCAGGGCATGGATCCTCGCAATGAACGCATGGTACACGAACGCATGGTTGAGATTGCCTGTCACGAGCACACCTCACAATACTTTCTAATCACACCCAAGCTGCTCGGAGGCTTAAGGTACGACGAGCGCATGAGGGTTCTGTGCATTCTGGGTGGTGAGCACATGCCTCGTGAGGGCAGCAGGATGGACCTTGCGAACGTTGTCGCGCTCAAGAAGAGGTTGATGGCTTCTGTTGGTGCTTAATGGTAAAATGCGGTAAATTTGGGCTTGGCCATTTCCGGCAAGGGCGTTTTGGGGCGCGGGTACTCCATTGCTTGGGGGAGCGGATGCACAATATTCATCACGATACCCAACATCTGTTTGTATATGGTCTGATCCTGCATGACTCATTGATTCCGACCATGCTAGAGCGAAGAAGTCGCTGCTTTCATGCTAAGTCGGGCCCTCATTTGCACCGCACTGATACAGGCAGAGATCCTTCGAAGGTGATCCAGATGATAGAGTTCACTATTTCCGTCTAAACCGCCGCCTTGAGAGATTGCGTTTGAGCCTCGCCTGTACTCACTTTGTAGTCAACCATCTGTCACGAATGGAAAGCAATCACGCTTTGACCTTCCTCGTCCTCACCGATAATCGCCAATGAGAACTCAAAGCGTGAGCAGAGCCGAATAACGTGACATGGCAACACCGTCAGCAGAGAATATTACCCAGAAGCAATTTCATCGGCACGTGGCGTCCTGTACTGGTCTGAATCGACTCACGGCTCGTACCCGCGCCGGAAACTTCTCTTGTCGGAGATTTACAGCTTTTTTCCCAAGACGGGCCACCACGTTCCCTGTGACACAACGCCTGCTCCAGCATCTCGTTTATGTTGCGTGTTGGAGCGGTGCGCCTTTGGCGCTGCAGTCTTAGACATATTGCTTCTGGAGGCTGGCCATGGGGACGAACTTTCAAGGTACAGACTTTATGCGAATTGATGGGTGGCTTAGTAGTGTGAGTGCACGCTTCTCTCAACAACCAAATTCAGCGGAGTCTCCTTTTCCCAGCTACCGCCTCTAACAAGTACAAATGTTGGGATCACAGTCTCCTCCACATGACGTATCACAGCCCTTAACGAAAGTTGGCGTCTGGATCTGGATACGGAACTCTCCGGCGTAGTTGCTGATTCCGTCGACCGTCTTATTGACGTTGTACCATGCCCACTGAAAATTGGTGCCATCAGACCAAATGTTGGCTATATCTTGCCTCACCGCAGCCCACACCTTCTCAATGTCGGCACCATTGTCAATCCAAGTAGCTGTGCTGTTCGGGGTGACACTCGTGTATTCCAGGTCAAACGCAAACGTGCCCTCCGGATAACTCAGATACAAAGCACCAATAGTCCATGAATCTTGACTACCAGGGACAACAGCATCGTATCTGAGAGCTTTACATTAGTCCGTGGGTCTCGGCCAGAGTAGAAAGGGCCACACTTACTCTGGAGGGAACAACCCATCAAGCTCCTTCAGGCTGGTCTGGAGATCAGCTGTGGGCAGGCTACCTAGGTAAGGCATTGCGCGGAAGTCTCGATGAGGTTGTGGTAGTACCTAGGTAGGATGTGCCGTCCGTTGCTCCTGTGACCATGCCGTCCGATCTCTTGACCGGGAATGAGGGAATCTGACCCTGGGTTGAGGCTTTCACAAGAGTAGTATCAGAGGCCCCCAATACAATCATTGTGTAGAGGGACATTTTTCCGGTCAGCAGGTGCGACATAGCACGCGAGAGAATATATGAAAAGCTATACAGAGTCTACAGGGGTCCGCCAGCCAAGGCAGTCTTTGTGGGAAGGCCTTTATATTGGACACGCTCCAATCTGCCATTGTATACATTGTGTTTTGTCTATTTCCCCATATTATGTCTGCGATGATCGTCAGCCTGTGAATAAGAGATTGCCATTTACATTGAGAAGAGTTACGAAACTCTCCCGGAGTCCGGCCGAAGCACAGATTTGTGGCTTGAGAGTCTGCCAGTACCCCGCGCAGTGAGAACATGTCTCTGTATCCAGTATGAGACCTCTGGCTCAACGCTAATGTTTGCCATGCTCCCTCGCCCGAACACAGCCTTTCGCGACATAGGGAAAGACTGAACGATAATCACAGGAGCATCCCTTGAAGCTCACGATCTTATTGAGCGTAATGGCACATTAATATTTAGGTTGCCTCATTACAGCGGATATACGGGATACCACTTCTCGTCCTGGTAGCCACACAAAATGAATAACTCACCAGAGCCATAGAAGACAGAAATCGAGTGGATATACGCAGGTCTCGGCTACAGCCAAGTTCATGCCTAAGGTTGCAGCTCCGGAACGGCTGATCATGTCTCAATAACGCAAGCATTTGGAAGCGGACTAAAAAGTACTGTGCTCATGCCGCAGCTCAAGACATTGCATAGCTTGCAAACTCTCAACCAAATTCTCGTCAAATTCTCAAAGTAGGTAACAGATTCTACTACCAAGACACTACCAGCCAGTCCCCATGTGGCGAAGACCAAAATATTCTGGCCCGAGCTATGCATACTAGAGCACTGCATGTAGTTAGCCTTCAGCGAATCATGGCGGAAATACCTAGCCATGGCCGGGGTCTTCCAGTTTTGGCAGGAAAGGTCAACGTTGATAGATCATCATAAAGTGCCAAATCTCCGAAGTGCAGGAGTCATGCAGCCTGGATGTACACACGTTCACAGCTGTGCACTGCGTTCCCGTTTTCACGGCGGCGGCTTCCATCTTCCCGAGACATCCATGGATGGTGTGTAGCTGGAAATAGCTTTCCTGTGTTGCTAGTCATCCTAGGTTGAAGATCCTCGGCCGGGGCCACTCACACTACATGTGCAATTAGACCACTTGAAGGCCGACATGGCGAGTACGTTCATATTAGATAGCTGTTTGAGCATGTAGTCGGGGAGGTGGTCAGCTCGTATAGATGTGCGTTTAGTTTCGGTGACATACTGACTTTCCCGATCTGCACACAGCATTTCCTCAGTCGTCTTGAAAGTGACGACGCAACGTGTCGAGCTTCTGAAGGAGGTGGCAAGAAATGAAGGAACATATGCCCAAGTTGCTACAGATGGAATCAGCAGACTCTCCTGACCTAGGCATTTAGGAGCTGATCCTTGCGGTTGATCACGGAGATTCAGCATGTGTCACCCGAGATATCGCCTCCATGTGGCATCCCTCCAACCATCCATTGACATCGACGTACACACTAGGTGCAGCTATTTCAGGAGACGAGGCAATATTGTGTCTGGACGACAAGGAACGGGTAAATCCGTGATATTCACTCATCAAGCCTACTTCCCAACCCCGTGGAGTCGGATTGTTAGATATCCGAGCCACATTCCGAAATTTCCACCCAATGTGGCAGAAAACCTGACCCTCTGCTTCAGTCCTGACGCCATAGCTGCAAGGCCAGTGCTGAAAAACCCTTGACAGCTGGCACGGCACGCTGCAGATTGTAATTCCCGAGCCTGGACCTATGGAATATCATATCCACAAACTTATGGCCCACGCCTCCCTATAGCCGCGGTCATCTCGCGGATAGTTACCGTGGTCGAGTGCAGTTTGATACCACAGTATGCTGTTGAAGTTTGAAGGGCCAAATCAAACCCGGTTCTGCATAGCCATTGGATACCTTCACCGGAGTACTTGCGCCGCCTCGATGGTCTATCGAGCCGTGGCCATCTGGGTTTGAGGGCAATGCTTTGGCTCAAGGTTGATGACGGATGTTTCCGTTGCTGGTGCACTTGAGTCTGACAGCCTCCATATCGACAGCGCCTTGCTTGAGACCAGGGTTGGAATCACTGTCCCGTACCGCAGTCTTGGTAACTAAGGTACATGATCGAAGCGACAGGCTATCTGGCCACGGCACGATGTAACCTCCTCTTCGGACAGTTCTAACGGCGGGAACGATTGGGAAGCGTTCAATCTGGCTAAATACAGCCATAGTCCTCTTATTAGCAATCATCACGTTTGCGGTGTGTGGCTAGCGTCAACATTGGCACCACTAGCAACAAGATACCTATTCTGGAATGGATTATACCATAGTAGTATGTTTGGCGCCGCTGCCCTTGTCCTAGCAGCAACTCATGGCAGCCAAGGGGAGCCAGCCCCAAGATACCTAGTGCAGTCAGCCACCTGGAGCGTGGCATACTAGACGCAAGTAACCCGCCGATTCGCCAACCCGTATCTGCAAGACTAAGAGCCTCGAGGCTCCCACGATTGATCGATGCAGATTTCGCCGGGCTCTCATTCGATGCGACAGCTACGGAACAGAATCCGAGCGCAAACCCTCCCAGCGCCTTGTTTTCGAAACGGTAGTTCGACAAGGGGAGCGGTGAGGCTGGCAAGGCTGCGGCAAACTCCAATTGACGGCTTCGCTGACTCGACTCAGTGATTAGGCTCACATTGAGGCTTCAAAGTTCCAAGTTTTGCTGTCTTTGCTACTTTGCTCTCGCACTCGTGAATCAACCCGAGCCTGGCTGCCTGGTCGACATCAAATTGCATAGTAGCAGGGACGTTCATGGTGTTTGTAAATTATCGCCAACCCAGAAGACGTTGCGATTAGAAACACGTTTCGGTAAAGACCCGAGAGGTTCGCATGAAAAGCTCCGGATTGTGGGTCTGCCGCAAGGCTGAAGCCATCGTTTACTACGGATTAGTTGCCCAATATACTGGTTGTTCTCAGAGGGGGTGTTGTATTAGGTTATGTTAAGAACATGGTTCTTGCTATCACAGTTTGGTTGAGGGGCAGAGGGGCAGCATATCGCGGAGATGAGACCTAGACTAGGTGCAAGCGCCCAGGCGTGTTAGGAACGGGATTGAGCACTTGCAGGGAGACGAGGGAAGTGGAAGTTGATCGCAAACCCACTACTATGTTCGCATTCACGGTTGATGCCAATCATACCATTCAAACAAGAAACTCAACCAGCATGGTGTACTATTACTGGGCCTGGTAGGCTGGCCACCTGGGCAGGGTTGAAGACACACACCAAGGACGGGCTGGGAGGATGCAGGTGCAATGGTAAAAGCTGACGATTGCGACCACGAGCTGCAATACAATCCGACACATATAGGCCATGTTATCAAGTAATTTGACCGCCAGCGTGGCGGTTAATTGCTTGAATAGAATTGAGGACGTATGCATACTGGCAGACTGCCAACCAAATCCTTTGGACGCCCAATACTAATGAGATATACGGAGTGCACGTGCATGCATGGTGAGAGAATTTTTGTGACCCTCTGCCGTGGATACATTGCGCGTTTGTCTCTTCCGGGCAGCATGCCATTCCACCTGCCAGCCCGCCCTCCCTAGGGTCGACCGTTGGGTCGGGAAAAGTGACGGCAGGGGGGCAAGGATTCGTTTGGCACGAGTGTCTGGGATGTTTGCGGAGACAAAACGGGAGAGCAACTTCAGCGGCTGGGTCGGCGAGGCAGCTGTGGTCGGATCGAAATGAGGCCTTCGGTTTCGTAGGGCCTCCCGCCAGTGTCAAGAAGCCAAGAGGGGCAGCCAAGGTCAGGGCGAGTAGCGGCCGGCCGTGGCCGAGGTCACCGTCCCGTTTCTGCTGGATTCTACCGACAAAGTATGTAAACGTCCACGGATAGTTCGTCCCGTCCCATTCAATGCCTTAGCCAGGAACCACCACGCGGTGAATCGGTGAAGCGAAAGGCTTAGGCGTCTGTTGCGTACTTGGGACGACGTGGTTCACAGTGGCTGGGACGTCGTTTTGGGCGCAATACATCATCTCGAGAGGCCAATGCCGTCATGGCACCATCGTAGTGGACTCCCGGGAGACGTGTCGCTGGCTCCACACTTTGGGTACTGGAGGGGCGCCGGTACAGCACATGGTAGACTGGGCAGACTGGGCCGATTGCCGACTAAAGACTGGCCAGTGACTGTGAGAGCTCGCCTGCTGTTGTGAGCAAAACACCAGCTCCTTCAAGACGAGACGTCCATTATCGACTGGAGAGCCTGTATGTCCGATCCAGGGCCACGCGTGTTTCGAAAGTCAAGCGGCGACAAAGAAACAACAATTTTGACGGGCATGGGCCCTCTGACTCGCCGGCTTGTGGTTGGAAGGTCCAATGTCAGGGGCATTGGCACGGCCAGCAGGAGAAGGCCGGGGCCCCGGGAGATTGAGGCGCGCCCTGCGAACCAGGGCTCGCGATGCAGCGCCAGCAACATGCGATTCTTGTCAATTTCCTATTCCAAGTTTTCTGCAACGTACCTTCTCGGCCACGCCAACCTGAATTTGATGTCCCACCGGGCGGCCGGCCGGCTATTGCCTTGCAAAGCCTTGTTGAAGCTCGTTGGAGCTTGCCGGGACTATCGAAATTCTGGTGAGCCCACCTGCACCGGAGCAAGGATCTCTTGGTGCTGCCGCTGCTGTGCCGGTTCTTTTGCTGTGGGTAAGAAAGACTTCCTAGCCTAATGCGCCGGGAAAAGGATTGGGAAAAAGGGGGGTCTGCTGGCAAACAGCGGTATAACGGTTGAAGACCACCACAGGATGCAGTGACAAACGCGCCGCGGGCGAAGGTAATAATGGGCCAGAAATCAAACAACCTCGATGAACAGACGGCGCACACCGAACAGACCCGAATGACATATTAATGCGACCTGAGGTGGTGTTCAGACAGGCCAGCGTGGGATGGTCCCACGTAGATGTACGGAATACGAAGCCAACCTTGGTTGTGCCACGCTTGAGAGCTGCATATATCACAAAGGGTCGACCTTGTCTGTCTTGCAACGCTACGGTGCACGCCTCCCAACAAGTCGCCGACACTTACTTGCGCCTACAGGCTGGGCCTGCTGGGCCGCGAATGCATGGCAGATAAGAGAAGAATTGGTGCAGACCACAACCGGACGCCCAATCTGCAGTTTGTCTGTAAGGAGCACCCTATCGGCCAGGTATGCAGAGGGAACAGCCCGAAACGATCAACAGGCATGTGATGATGGTGTATGGTCACCGCTCCGAAGACGGTACGAGTACGTGTAGCTATCTAACAAGTAGTTGTTCTTGGTGTCAGACGGGAGATGAGCCAAGTGAACCAAGTAATCTGACCAGGTATTCGACAAGAAGGCCAACTGTGCAGCTGCGGCACAGATTGATAGAGTTGATTAGTGAATTATTACTACGGGTCAGATCGTGCCAGTCGACCGGATATCCGGACGTCGATCGAACAGGGATGAAGCTCCGAGATGCTTACATAGTACGGAATACATAGCAGGCCGTCTGGCAGGCTGGCTGGCCTTCGACGCTTAGCTAGAAGGAGACAGGAACAAGACCAAGGGAAATATTTTTCTCAATCTAAAAAAAAAGAAAAAGATGGAAAGGAGACCCCGGGGAAGAGGAGACCCAGCCCGTCTCTGTCCACAAGGACTTCCCGCGATTTCAGGCTATGTTTCGTTTCGATGGCGATGGCGATGGCGATGGCGATGGCGATGGCGATGGCGATGGCGATTCGAAGTTGTCCATTAATTTCCTTTCAAAAAGAGCATTATTCATTGAAGTGTAGGATTATGATAATGTACCCGATGTCTTGATGCAGCCCTACGCATTTCTTCCATGGCACGCATGATCTCGTGATGATGGCTCTGACTGACGGACATCTGATATTTGCGGACTCTCGGTGAGAACGTCCTTCATTATTATGTACTCCACTCGGCAGCCGTACCGTCTGGTTCTTTTTGTGTTACTAGTAGCGATTCAGCGCAAGCGAGAATGAGAGAAGGAAAATGTCAAGTCGATCGGCATTTTATATGGGCCTGTTCCCGGTTGTCGACCTTCCAAGGCCAAGGCTAGCCAGAGACCCAGTTTGACGCGGTCGGTCCGCGAGATGTTGGGTTCCACCGCAGATACCAGGGTAAGATCATGCTCGTAAACCACACCTTGGTCGGCACCGACGTATCGCCGTTGCTATATACCATGGCGTTATGGGCGACGTGAACGTAGAATTTATCCGTAGGGGGTGGCAAGCGTCTGTTGCTGGACAGCGGTGAGGAGGCAATGAATACGAGCACGTTAGACGGTAGGGTCTTTGTCCAAACCGAAGTGTCAAACAATTGAGGGCAAGATATTAAAGGTGAGACCTGTGAACATGCTTGGAGGTGCAACAGATTGTGTCATTGCCAATTTGGAGGGGCCGGTCAGTGTCAAGAAGAGACTCGGTACTGTCGGAATTGGATTTGCAAGGGCCTGGTGTGGAACTATTTACGAAGTCAATTGTTAATGAATCTGACATGTACATGCTTGAGCAACAGACAAACAGCCCTTATCATTGCTCTTTTCCTGCGTAGACTAAAGGTGTAATGTGATGCATGTAAAATTACTTGAAAGGGGGGGGGCCTTTGCTGTGAGGCCACGAGAATAAATTAATATATTTGAGACCTATTGCTGGTGTATGTGATTCTATCCCTCACATTCAGAGCAACAATGAGTTATCGTCCGGTTTTGGGACTCCCTCGCTAGTCAACCTGTATAGGTGAGTATAGGTATACTGAATGCCTTTTCCAGTTCTTCACACTGCAACCAGACAGAGTGAAGAGTCCCGACTTTTCAAGATCCCAATTTGGTAGAATGGCAGGCTCCCAAATCCACGGATGTGGTCACCAACTTCCATGGTTCCATGATCCTGGGTTCCGCGAAGAGTGGGTCTTCAAGCCGCGGGGCCACGCAATTACTGTGTACACAGAACTGATAGACAGTACTTGCGCACTAAGCTAAAGTGATGATGGGGATATGTTTACTTTTCCGATACTTCTAGAACAGACTCTGCCATACGCGTGTCACCTCATCAACACTTTCAACGCCTCCCTTCCTACACGCAGCTGTGTCTGTAACAGAGGATTTGACCGAAGGTAGGCAGCATACGCCCTCATAGTTCTTACATAAATCACGCCCGAAAGCCACCTGAAATCAGTCTTGCACTGCACCACTACTGTACCACTACATAGTACCTAGGTGCTATGCTACTCTAAAGTACCCAAGTATACGGTAAACTACCAATGGCAAGTGCTGCAACAACTGCCCATTGGCATCTTCCCTCCCTCCTATCAGCATACACCTAGGTACCTCAGGTAGCCACTCAAAGTACACATCCACACATACATGCACACAAAGATACAAGCACGGTCACCAACACAAGCTGTTCATACCTCACCTGCCAATGCTGCCAAGAACCCACCATCAATTAGCGGATTAGCAGTTGGGCTGCGGTCTCCAACAGTGAGTGAAGGTTAGGCGCAGGCTGTCACTTTCGCCCCTGTGTCCAACCCCAACCTCCCGAGAATCAAGCCAGCCCAGAATAGGCACAGCCAACATTCCACTCCCAGGCTAGCAGCGCGAGGCACGCCGGGGGCCCCTTAACTTCAGCAACACCCGTACTTTGGCACTGCATCTGTTGCTAGGGCCCTGGGGCCTGTCATCATGAAGCCCCCCTGCTGCCCTCCAACGCTTCAAGCAGGGTAGGACCTGACAGTCTTAGAGACAGAGACGGGCCAAGCAAGGGTTTGAACAGGAAGACCGCATCTGCACCCAGCCCCCCTTCCCCCCCTTCACTGCCGCTAGGGGCTGCACCGACACACCATGGTCTGCCACCATCAGCTCAGGAAGGTCTGGCTTGTGGTCTGTGTCTAGATACGGGCTGTGTGGGTTGTGTGGGCTGTGCGTGCTTTCGCAATCTCAATTCCACCCTTCCACCCTGATCCTCCATCCAAAGTCCGTCCAGATCCTGCTAGAGCCTGGGTGCACGGCCACGAACCACACTTCTCACCTTACCTCGTTGCCTGCTTCCTTCCTATCTTTTCTGCTCCTGAGGTGCTTTCCCGTCCGCATTTGCTTCCTTTCCAACTCGTCCATCACCACCCCTCCTCCGGACCTCCTCTTACTTGTCCGATCGACCTCCAGGACATTCTCAGCCACTGTCCTGTCGAATTGCTAACATTAATTCCTCTTCCAGCCGCTACCAGCCCGCTTGTCGCTCGTTAATAACCCCCCAAAGTCGCCCTGCCCGACTCTTCGTCCACTTTTGCAGCAACACACGCCCTCGCGTGCCCCAAGGTGCCACCCGACGTTCTATCTACGCCACCACTCCCTCCTCCTTCCTATCATCACACCCAATACGCCTGCAATACCTACAGCGCGTGCTGAATGGGTCCTGTGTCTTGTGAGATAGCCTCGAAATCCTCGCCTGCGCCGCGGCCTTAATTCTCGCTCCCGACGAGCGCCCGCCCTTGGGATTTGAACGTTGGCTACAAGGCCAGAAGAAAAGCCAACAAGGAGGTGATTTGGGTACACAGTTGAGACGCATTTCAACCGAGTCGCCGGTAACAGTTTCCGGGTCACGCAGAGAGATCAGAACTATATCTTGACAGAGGTATACGACGGTACAAGCAACTTGTACAGCCACAGCAAGGGAGCTGCAGGTCCTCGCTTTTGAGCCCTGGCACCCGCCCAAGTTATTGGCAGTGGCTAGTCTCCCAACGGCCTTGCTGATCGCGAACGCTGCTGCATACTCGTCTGCACTCTCGTAGGGTCGCTCGCCCTCCTGCACAACCGCTGTCTCGAGCTCGGCCTCCCGTGTGGCCACTAACCAGGGTCCTATCATGGCTCCCAAATCACCTCGTCTGAAGATCCTATCAGGTACGTGGTTCCCGAATACGTCGTACTTTGTGCGATGATCTTTCTCTGTCCGTGTTGCATTGCCTCACTGGTCTGCACCCTCTCTGCCTCCCGCAAGTGCGACACTACATTCTTCGGAATGTTAGAAGAACCCTTTTCTTCCCTTGGATTAATTACCCTTTCTCCCGCCTCGTCCTACCCTCTCCATCCTCCCTGACCTCCGTCTTCACGACTCCGTCGTCTTGCTGTCTCTTTCCCTTCAGGGATGCGGCGCACACGCATCCGTCACCGATCGTCTCGACATGGCTGACATGGAGCTAATGAACATCTTTATAGTGGGTGGGAATGCCGTCTCTGCTTTCCTGTCGTGGAGGTTACAGGCGACTAATGCCTGTGATGTCACCCTGGTTTGGAAATCCGGCTTCGAGCACGTTGCACAATATGGTATCTCTTTCAAGTAAGTCAGATCATCAGTCGTCGTATAGTCCGGGGCCATGGTGGCAGGTATCATGGGTGCTGATTGTCTCGCTCAGGTCCGCAGTATTTGGCAATGAACGATTCAAACCCCGTCGCGTTGTCAGGTCGCCGGAGGAGGCCATGAATGCCAGAGAGGGTGCTTTCGATTACGTCGTTTTATGTGTAAAAGCACTCCCCGACGTCTACGACTTAGCTTCTGTCATCGACTCTGTCGTGGTCCCAAATCATACATGTATCCTGATCAACACAACAAACACCATTGGCATCGAGGCGGCGATTGAGGAGAGATATCCGACCAATGTCGTCCTGTCTCTCGTAGCAGGCGCTGATCTAACACAGCTTGGCCAGAGCGAGTTCGAACAGAAAGGCTCCACCGAGATATGGATTGGCCCTGCCAAGAGAAACGCTGATATACCGGCAACAATACAGGACGATATGGCCTCGGCTCTTGCCATGACCTTGAGTTCGGGCCAGATTGATGCCAAAGTATCACCGAATATTCGGCAGCACCAGTACGAACGCGTCATTGGGTTAGTCCATCGTTGTCATCCCAGCCAATTCTGCCGTCTTTACTGACCAACTCGTTAGTCCTATTGCTTTCTTTCCTACCAGTGTTGTATTTGAGGCCGCTAGTTACTCTGAAATGCTCGCGATGCCCGCCGTTCGACCCCTTGTCTCTGGTATAATTGATGAGCTACTGGAGCTGGCAGCCGCCAACGGCTGCAAATTTGACGCGGATTTTAAGCAAAAAATCATAGATGAGATGACAAGACAACCAGTGACAGAGAGCATAATGTGGCAGGACTTTCAAGCACGACGGCCTATGGAGGTGGAAACATACCTGGGCTCTCCGGTAAAACTCGCGCAAGAAGCCAATATCAAGGTGCCGCGGATCGAGACCCTCTACGCGATGCTACACCACTTGAACGTGGTCAACAGGAACAGACCAAAGATCGATACCGTGGTGGCAGCACAAGGACCGCCACCGCCTTCCGGGTCGCCAACCTCAATGATTATGGCATCGCCGCAGCCTCGCATGTCGGCGGCGCCAGGTCCTCGAGGGAAGGCCCCCAATGGCATGTCAATGTCCAACGGCAACGGCATACCCACGTCCCGACGGCCTCGTGGCGCATCGCAATTAGGCCCTCCAGTCGGCATGCGCCGCCCCTCGTCCAATGCTGGCCCTATCAACGGGTATGGTCGGCCGCCTATGAATGGTGGTGCAAATGGGTACCCTCGCCAACAACTATCAAGGAGAGGCTCTGTGGACGAAGATCTGGCTGAAGAATTCGGCCATCTTGCCAACCTCCAGGAGCACATGGAGGATGGTGGGGAGATCGACTTGCGGGAGCGCGAGTACCAATTGCGGCAACGTGAACTCGCACTGCGAGATCAGGAGATGAGGATGAGAGGCCCTCAACGAGGTCCCATGGGGCCAATGGGACCAGCTGGGCCAAGGAGAGTGCCACCACCAAGAGCCCCTGGCGGTGGGATGTACGACGATGATGATGATGACGAGGACTACTTTGACCCCAACTCCGCGCCACCCATGCCCATGATAGACCCCGATAATTTCGATATGATGAGCGTCACATCCAGAAAGAACCGACACCAGCAGAAGCCTTCAGCTTCGCAGTTCCGGAACAACCCGCAGATGGGCGATGTTGCGCCATCCAGGGGCGGCCGTTTCCGACCCAGCTTTGGCGGCCGGAACCGTTCAAGCCAGCTTGGTCCCCCGGGTCCTGCTTTCACTGCCAATCTCTTGGACGATCCGTTGATGAATATGACCGACAACAGATACGGCCATGTTGACCGAAGTGCCATGCAGGCTGAATCGCGAGCAAATTCCATGACATCCAACGCAGGTTGGCAGAATGGACCAGGCGGGCCGAGTCCCATGTTCCAGCGGAGGGCGAGTCAATCTCCCGGTTACGCTCCATCTATGAGAGGAGGAAGCGGCAGGCCTTCTCCGCCTAACGGATACGGTCCAGGCATGAATGGCAGACCATCCCCGCCCAACGGTGTCCGCCAGCCGATTCCCCAGTATCCTCCGGGCCATGGCAATGCAGTAGCACCGCAGCAAGTTGAGCAACACGCAGGGGTGAGCAACCTTCATCCGCCCGCCAAGGGCAAGTTTGTCCCAAGTCTGACTGGAAGTGCGAGCGCCAGCGCGGGCAGTGGTGAATCCACAAACCTGGACACACCATCTGCACATAGCAGCCAGAGCAGCCTCGGCCCTCGCCCATCGATTGCGGCACGCTAGAGGCACTGTATTCCTGGGTACGGCCTTCTGAAGCGGGGCTCTACGCGGCAACGAGCTCCAAGCGTCCAGACGTTACAAAGCTCTATTATGCGATCGAAGCATTCTCAAGAGGTCGGTTGAATTGTATCGCACGCATCACTGAAAGGTTCCAAACAGGTGGTGAGGTTGCTTTGAGCACGTCCAGCTGATGTGGAGACGTACTCGGTACCTGCTCGCCCACCAAGTCACCATCTCACACTATCCAGCCGAGTATCCACAACGACATGAGCGATTGAAGCTCTCAGGTTTCCGAACACACGGTATGCATACGAAAGGTAGACGGCGTTCTGGGAGAGTTGCAATGGGAAGAAAAGGTGTCCTTATGTTCGCTTCATCTGGTTGGGACGTTTCGACGCTGGGAACAAAGACAACGATCGTACAAAGCCAACCTAACATAATCCTATTGAGAAAGCCTCGCGGAGGACAGGTTGCGGTTCATCTCAAGTACATAGGGTATTCTGGCACGGTGCGGCCAGACAGGTGGAAGACAGCATATCACGATATACTTTATTTATTTTCGGTAATACATCACACAGCACGCAGGACACAGTACAGCACAGCACATTCGAGTCACTCCGATCGGCCTTTGTTTCAACTTGGCTTCTGACTGTGGCAGCCCAGCCGCCAACAAATTAAAGAGAACTTGAGAGGAAATTCCGCTCGGAGACTGGAGGTACTTGTGCATTTTCAGTCCTTACATGCATCAGGGAGGAGGTTGCAGTCGGCGAGAAGCCAGCCAGCATTTCGTTTGTGACGGTATTGGCATTGATTTCGAACAGGCCAGGTCGTGGCAAAGGCATGAACGGCGAGAGGAGAAGATCCTCAGGCATTAGAATGGTTCTGGTCTTAAACATGACTGGAGAGCGGGTTGATTTAGTGCGGAGGGCATTGGGGGCAAAGGTGGGAGAGCAAGGGAATATAATCTGCTGTATAAACACACACAAAGCCGTGGTCGTTCAGAAACCACTCTTTTCTTTCGTCTTAAAAGTTCTCTTAATTACGCTCCTTTGCATGGTCTAGTCTCCTTTCTACTTTATCTATTACCAATGACGGCACAAGGGCGAGGTTCAGGTCTACAGTCTCGCATGTACCCAACAACGACGGAGTTCCCAACGGGTAGGATTAGTAAAGTCTTGGTGGCTCGGAAAAGCAGCAAAGTGAACTGGGACAGCCACGTGGACTGAAAGACTGTGTGGCACCCTCTTTCAGCATGGGCCTCCTATGTTCTGATGCCTCGAGTGAAGAGTCAATATCGTTATGCAAATAGAAGAGGTGTGGTAATGAACAGACGGCCGTGAAAAGCGCATGAGTGAATTAGTTTGGTTTGTGGATTTGATTTCTGCGCTCTTGGGTGCCCTCTCTTACGCGCTCAGTTGGCACCTCATCGCCAATGGAGAGATGCTGGGTGAGACACACCGCCGCGGACAATTTACATGGCCACATGTACTTACTATATTGGAAACCCGAGGATTTCACGGCCAAGCTCTGTTGTGATGTGATGTCTAGTGTGCCTAGTGTGCCTGTTTCATCCAGAAGAGATCCATATCTGCGGTGAATGCGCAATGTGTTCAGCGTACTTCGGCAGAAGTGTAGCGGTGGCTTTAAAAGCCTCCGAAAGATTCACATGAAAGAAAGTAAATTACCACGCAGCAACTAATCTAGGCCCGATGTTGAGGGTTTTTGAACATGCTTGGGACGACTACGACGCGTCTTTGCCGTGCCACACTCTTCCACATATATCTTGTGTTGTGATACACAGCAAACTTTTTCGGGAATGCAGAAAGTGGTGCCGGTATGTCGGTCTGCCCACGCCATATTGTCTCGGGAACTGTGGCCTGTACGACGAATGCGAAGCCGTGGGCGCCGGCAAGCCCCGGATCGGACATATGTTCAAGAAAGAGCCTCTCATACCCCCTTTCTCTTTGCTTTTTTCTTCTTTTTTGGTGGCTCCGGACATTGACTTGTGAAGGGGGGGGGGATGACCCTCTAAGTAACTTGCAGCGCCCGGTGCAGGTGAGCTTCTTTTTTCCTTTTCCTTTTCTATCCCCTTACGTGCAAGCCTATGTATTTCTGTGTTCTAGAGTTACGTACGGAGGAGAATGGAACAGTAGAAAGCGAGAATGACAAAGCGAATCCAAGAATAATGGCGCCGGTGCCGTGTAGCCTAATTGCATGAACGACGGCATGCTATCCGCTGTCGGGGGTAGTACAGGGGTCTGTGATGATCAAAGGTGCATCGATGGATACGTTTGAAGCGGGCTGCAGGAGGAAGGGAGTGCGAGGCGTGCAAACAAGTTTGAGAGGCGCGAGTGTTGAGACGCGCACATCTCGGATTGGAGTGTTACGCTGGTGTTGTGTAGTACATGTAGCCCGCGTCACGCGCGTCGGCTGGGCAATAAGCTGGTCTGCGCTGAGATTACATGCTGAACCACCTATCAAGAAACATACTGGTCGCATCGCATCAAGGAACGCGTCGCGTCAACAACTCGTTAGCATTCATTGACAACCGCTCGAACCGCGACTTGTGCGACGCTCGACAAGCTAAGACTGTCTGGCTTTACGAACGCACTGCCACAACGGATAAAGACCGTCGCCGGTATTTCGTCACAATGAATCACAGTCAGAGCACTCAGCGACAGTCGATGGTCACCTCTGGCAACGCAGTCAAGCAGAGACAGCTGGTATGTTCAAAACGTCTCCCTGGTTTGTATTTGCTAGGGAATCGATCGTTTTCTAAGTCATCGCCCGCCCTCTTAGACGCAATTGCATCAACAGCTCGCTCAGCTCTCCAACAACCTTGCTGATACGGAGAACCTCCTCCGGATGACCAGCGTCCAGGCTGAGTGTATGCGCGGACTTGGTAGCTGGCATGGTGGACTGTGTGTAATCTCTTTCTTGCTGCCTTTCCTGGTGTGCTGTACTAATTCCGTGAGGCAGGTTCATGGCTGCCAGTAAGGTGCTAGGTGAGGAGTCCGTGAAGGAGCAGCAGCACTGTGGGCAAAAGTGAACCATAAGTTACCGCCGCGATGACGATGGCTCGACCAGTGATGTTTACTGCTGCGCGATCCTATGCACCGTGACCTACGAGGCGTGAACCGATCTGCTGGCTAGTGATTTTTCGGTGGCCTCAGCTGATGGCTGCTACCTCCAGCGCCACGGTCTTGCGATGCACATCATGAGGGGCCGCACACGACGCCGTTCACCACCTACACTAAGGGTGCAGTCCCATTTCGGAAGGCCTGCCAGCCCCTCGGGCTGAGGACCGCTGGTACAAAGTGAGGGAGGAGGTTGAACGTGCTGAAAGACGGTAGAACAAGCGCTAGAGGATTTGTATGAGGGCTTGGGAACTACTGAAAGGCCGCGAAAGCTACGATATAGAGAATGCAGCGAAGCTACTCAACACCGAGGACCCTCAGAGTGCCTGGTCTTCCTTTGATGGTGCAGCATCCAGCTCTGTCACCTTGTGCTTTATGAGATGGCGAAGCTGGCGCCGTTTCTGCGTCGGCGCATTGATTGGGAAGCGCTTCTCCCGGCCGCAAGTATGACACTTGATGACCAGCACATCGGCCCATGGTTTCTTGCCGCCCTTGCTGTTATTTTCGACGACCGAGGACGAAGACTGGCCGTCGATAAGTAGAGAGTCGCAGTGCTTGCAGATGGACCGTTTGATGTGCGGGCTAGCCCTGATGACGGACTTTTGCGTGATGGCGCGCATGTCAGTCAGGAGTTTGCGCGACATGTTCTGGGTTTTGATGCCGAGTTGGCCGTCGCAAATGGGGCCAGTTTGATGTTGCTTGCAGTCGTCATTGTGTCGCATTTTGGTATCGGCGTCAGCATGAGCACCAGCGTCAGCGCTGGCAATCTGTGAAAGACGGCAGCTGGCAGTTTTTGGGTCAGGTAGAAGGGGTTGTGCCAAATACACTGCTGCTTGATAGAGGAATGAGATGCGAGTGTAGATGTGGCGGTTTGGCACCTGCCCTGCCTTTTTCTTCGCCATTGTGTGTGTGTAAGTATATTGAGAGCTTGAGATCGGTACAACTTTCGATACCTACCGAAATCCTCAAGAACGGGTGAGAAATCTGGGTGCTCTTACTGTATTAGCAGGGCCAGAAAGCGGGCAGGGTGTACTAACTACATTGGGCTTAGGAAGACCTGCAGGACAGGGGTGGAGGTTCAGATGTGGCGTTTGTGGTTGCCCAGAACCGTCCAACTTGCCTGCCGTCCAGCGCTAACAAAACTGCTTGCTGGGTGCTGACTGAGCTGCCAGGGCTGCCTAGACAGCCTGGGGGACCGTGCCAACTGCTGCATTCCATACCCTTCCGGCTGGAAACCTCAGCAAACCTAAGCTACCTCACTCGGTCCAGAGCGAGATTGGTTGTTCCTGCGTTTCCTTTCTTCCACACCAACTGCAGCGCGCCCTGCTGCAGCAAACTTTCCCACTTCCCACCATCAACGGTTCAGCCTTCGGTTTGCGACCTGCATCATCATCAATCCATTTCTTCCTTGCCTGCAGCCTGCCCGCGCTCTTCTCTTTCCTTTCCTTTCTTTCTTTGTTGACCCCAGCCTCGCGACTGACGCTGACCCACGCGCCGACACTCGACGTGACACCTCTCCCACCAAGCCTCCAACCTCTCTGGTCTACCTGATCAGCCAACGTCAATATGTCTGCTGAAGAGGATCTCATTGATTACTCCGACGAGGAGCTCGAGACTCAGAAGACTACTGCGCCAGCCAACGGCAAGAAGGCCGAGGCTGCTGCTGCCGACAGCGTCGACAAGAAGGGTTCCTATGTCGGCATCCATTCTACTGGTTTCCGCGACTTCCTGCTGAAGCCTGAGCTTATCCGCGCCATCACCGATTGTGGTTTCGAGCATCCTTCGGAGGGTCAGTCCTGAATATCACTCTTACTCCATACAGCCCATCGTTACACAAGTGCCCCTCCTGCCAGCCACAAATGGTCCGTCCATCTCGCAAAGCAAAGAAATCTCGTCAAGTCTTCAACCAGAAGTTGTCAAGCATGGATCAAGCGCAGTGCTTTTGCCTTTGGAAATATACGGCGTGCCCTCTCACTTTGGGGGAGGAAGTGAGCATTCTCTACGCCATGAGCATTGGGGCCATGGATGATTGAGGGCAGGCTTGCCTGCAAATATGCGGTGGCTGTGTTCTGCTCGGGCCATTAGTCTTCCTCTTGGAAACGCTTCCTGGAGCTGGCGCCTTTGGGTGCTGGTCCTGGTCGCCTACTGAGATGTGTATTTTGGGTTGCGAGAAAGTGGCAGACATATAGAACTAGCTCGTCTGGCAAGGTTTCCATTTGGAGCCTCTGTGCGACGTGAGCTGGCCGTCCACCTTGTCTGGCCTTCTTTGCTATCGTGGGGGTCGATACGAGGCGATGCGACACGACGAACGACAGACCTTGCCTTTGCGCTCGAATGAGAAACTTTGCTGCGACGATGGACGGGCCTACCGAATCATCTCTCCGTCTCCCTCCGTTCATACATTGCGAGACCATATTCTAACATCGGTCCGATCTTGCAGTTCAGCAAACATGTATTCCCCAGGCCCTTCTCGGTGGTGACATCATTTGCCAGGCCAAGTCTGGCCTTGGAAAGACGGCTGTCTTTGTCCTCACCACTCTCCAGCAAGTGGAGCCCGTCGCCGGCGAGTGCTCCGTTCTGGTCATGTGCCACACCCGTGAGCTGGCCTTCCAGATTCGCAACGAGTACAATCGCTTCTCCAAGTACATGCCCGACATCAAGACCGGCGTCTTCTACGGTGGTACTCCTATTCAGAAGGATGCCGAGATCCTGAAGAACAAGGATACCCACCCCCACATCATTGTCGGAACCCCCGGTCGTCTAAACGCCCTCGTCCGCGACAAACACCTCCGCCTGGGAAGCGTGCGAATCTTTGTGCTCGACGAGTGCGACAAGATGCTCGACCAGATTGGTACGTCTTTGAAGCATTCCAAAACAGGGATGTACCCCATCGCTGACCAGCAAAGACATGCGCCGCGACGTGCAGGAGATCTTCCGTGCGACTCCTCAACAGAAACAGGTTATGATGTTCAGCGCCACTCTTTCCGACGACATCAAGCCGATCTGCCGCAAGTTCATGCAGAATCCTACCGAGCACTACGTAGACGAAGACACCAAGTTGACC
This sequence comes from Gnomoniopsis sp. IMI 355080, assembly GCA_027946555.1. Lineage (NCBI taxonomy): Eukaryota > Fungi > Ascomycota > Sordariomycetes > Diaporthales > Gnomoniaceae > Gnomoniopsis > Gnomoniopsis sp. IMI 355080. The sequence goes on from JAPEVC010000120.1 coordinate 64,052, forward strand.
CTGCACGGCCTGCAGCAGTACTTTGTTCCACTCGAGGAGCGTGAGAAGAACCGGAAGCTCAACGAGCTCCTCGACGACCTGCAATTCAACCAGGTGATCATCTTCGTCAAGAGCACCATCCGTGCCACCGAGCTGGACAAGCTGCTGCGGGAGTGCAATTTCCCTTCCATCGCGGTTCACTCTGGTGTCAGCCAAGAAGAGCGGTAAGTCTGCACCCATTACAGCGCTTTTGGGCCACTTGCGCTGACAGCTTCGTAGTATCAAGCGTTACAAGGAGTTCAAAGAGTTCAACAAGCGCATTTGCGTCGCCACCGACGTCTTTGGTCGTGGTATCGATATTGAGCGTATCAACCTGGCTATCAACTACGATATGCCAGGTGATGCCGATTCCTACCTCCACCGCGTCGGTCGTGCCGGTCGATTTGGAACCAAGGGTCTCGCCATTTCCTTCGTTAGCCAGGAACAAGACAAAGAGGTCCTGGCAGCAATTGGCAAGCGCTTCGAAGTCGCCATTCCGTAAGTCCACACCACTGCCGCCATAATAGACATAGTCAGCTAATGATACCGCAGTGAGTTCCCAGCGGAGGGTATCGAGGCCAGCACTTACATGGCTTCTTAAGGGTCAAGTGCATCGTACTGAGTGAGGGGTGCTGTGACTTGCGTTCACCTGGGGGTGGGGTGGTCTGATATTTGAAAGGAGGAATGCAGCAGTACCGGTGGGGCGGGAATGACCGCCTTGAGGTAATGTGGTGGGATTCGTCGCAACGCGGGCGGCTTGGGAACGTTGCGCCCTCTCACAATCACGCTCAACTAAGGGAAACACGAACCAAGGCTTAGTTTCCATGCTTTTCAGAATTGTGAAAGTTGCAAAAGTTTACCATAGTCAGAAAGGCTCGCCCTGGGCCGAATGAATATCACTTGCGGTTTGACCGAGTGCTCCATTTCTGTTTTTAAGGCTTAGGTTGTAGTCTTGAGAGTAGCCAACGTTGGAGTTGACCAGTGCTAGCTAGAGCTGACGCAGAATGGCGATTGCACTTGAACCGTCTCCCACTGGCTTATTTATTATCAGAGGTTATTGAGCTTGACCTCTCGTTCTCGTGTTCGTGGCAATCTCTTGACACTAGCCATTCGCCGCACCAACTGGTAGATCTTGGACGTCGTCTTCTCTCTTTACCCAGGTGAGGTTTCATGATACCAAAGTCATTTGTCCCAAGCACGTACATTCCTCGCAATAGCAAAAGGCATAACATGGGTGTTCGGCAGCCTTCATAGTATGGTTGGCTCTCTAGGGTACATAACTAGTATGGTAACACTTGTAGTGCCTTAGCAACTCCAGACACGTCCATCTGTGGAAGTTCACAATGACTGTCCTCCTATGGGACGAAACGTGCAGGACGGGCGGCTTTGGGTCCGCCAGAATCCTGGAGCAAGTCGTTGAATCTTGTCCCTTGCTGCTACGGGCAGTCAAAATGTATTTTGAAGGAGTCACCGGCCTTTGACTATACATACAGACACAACAAAGCAGACGGCCTCTCGACGTCCTTTTTATGCTCCGGCCACTGGCCTCAGTAACAGCCATATCGAGCCCGACAGTCTGTTGAATCAACGGTCACTTTCCCAATAGAAACTAGTCCAGTAGCTGAGCACCTCAGGCGTCCAAGCTCGCCTTGTTCCAGCAATTGGTCTAACTTGCCATGACAACCTTCCTCAGGCTGGAGAAAGGGGCCTTGTCACGCCTTCACCTACCTAGGTACGCCAAGTGGCCAGTCATTGCTTGAGATATATTCCCGGTCATCCTCCAGCAGCTAGTAAAGACCGACCAAAAGATCACCGCGGACTCTTGCACTGAGGTGAACCTCCGCTTCAATGTCGAGTTTGACACCAACCATGATTGCTGCGTCTTTGAGCTAGTAGGCTTGTCAGCTCGCCTGACTTTCAGATGCATGACACAGGGCAATACTTTGAGGCAAAGAAGCCTCGGGGCAGTATTCTTTACTTTGTTTTCATCGTCGACGGGCCCTTCGAGAAAATTGCCTGTGCATTGTCATTTAGCAAGAGGGGACAATTCCCTCGAAAAAGTGACGCAGAGACAGAAGAGCAGACACAATCATACCAATTGCACTGTTAGGGCTACCAGAGAGGCCCGGCATGGGGCGGTGGTTGTTGACCCGTTTAACCCAATAGTGATGAACCTGACTGTCCCCAACATGGCGATGAGGCGAGCCGTTGGAGTGCCTAGGAACGGTCCTCTTTACAGACGGAGGAGTGGGCTTGGTTCTAATGGGTTTGTCAGGATAAAAATCATGTAGTTGGTAAATTCTCGGCAGCATACGGAGAAGACATTGTGTTCGGGGGCTGTTCACCTGTGGACGCCGGACAGATGCGGCTCTTCAGCGTCTTGAAGTGGAACTTTCAGATATGTGAAGGCTTAAAAGTCTAAAATAGCCAAATAGAGACAATGAGGATGGGTTGAGAAAGACTCCTTGCATTAGCTAGTGCGAAGCATGAGTCTATATAGTGATTTGGGCCATGTTGCCGGACAACCAACTCTCATGCTTCTACTCCTACTATACATTGGGCGGCTACTTTCGGATGTCAAATTTTCCGGAGCTCGGCCATCCTTTCATGATACCAACAGTGTGCCGCGTTGTGGTGATCGATTGGAGCAAAATCAGGAGTCGCACCATCGCTGTATAACTGACCATTGGCGTTCTGGCTTGACACGGTGGACCTCCATTACCACCCCTTCTTCGACTGCATCGATTTTACAGGAACTGGGTCCTTCCTGCGTCGTATCGCTCATGACGCTTCCGGAGTCTTATGCAACTCATCGCTGCCATCATCTGAGAATGATGTCGACGACGGAACCTGCCGCCCGGGGCTATGGCTTCTTCAGTCGAGTCAGACACATATAGACGCAGTATAGCCATATCGAACGATGTCTCAACTTGGCCGCACGCATGACGCACGTCCACAGATCTCAGGACTTGTGTAGCTTGCCTATCGGATGAGGTTTCCTCAAACGACTACCGTCGAGCTACGCTAGATGGTCAATATGAATGATGCGAGTGACTTGGGGCACGCTGGTATGCCAGCACCCGGACCTATTCCAGGACGTTGCGAAGTCATGAAGTGAAGTGGCAGAAATGATCGAGGGTTCGTTCACAAAGAATGGGCTGCTACAGTCGAAAACAAGGCCCTTGTGCAGTTCAATATTGTCATCTGAGGTCGATCCTCTCGACTAGTGCATCAGGATGATTTCCTGTGCGTCATGTGACACCGACGCAACGTATGCCTGGATTCCAGTGCTTAGGTATTCACCCCAGTAGTGTGCATTGTCTTTGCTCAGCATCATACCTAGGGACCATATCATATACCCTGGACATCCGGATTTGGCGCGTTCCTTGTACTGTGGTATTCGCTACCTTCGCAGCTTGGTAACGGTTCTATTGCCCCAGTGGGGCGGGAATGATATGGAATTAGAGTCTGGGTATGAATTATGGTACTTAAAGATACAGAGATAGCCGTAGACAAGGGCAATGTGTACTTATACTACTGACTCGACTGGAGGCACAGGAGAGCCCCGAAGATACCCTGGAAACTTTCAGTAACTGGTATTTCCCCGTGCCCTTCATGGATTACTTCCAATGATGTGTCTTAATTTATGTGAATTGCGATGGACATTGGCAGCGCGATGAGACTTCACACGCTCGAGTACACAGCTGCGAAGCGCAACTATTTAATGCATGTCAATGGTCATGGCCTCTGCACTAACCCATGAGACTAGGCCACACCGAGAACAGACACGAGATTGTACTCTGCGGTGGCCGTGGGCAGCAAACACAGATAGCCCGCCTGAAGAGAGAAATGGTGATTTGTCTGTTCCCTCCGATCTTGAAGTCTCGCAGATGCGTGCCATTGCGACCTTGCGCACTGTGTGTCGAGCAGACCTCTGTGACGGGCGAGGACAGGCCCCAAATCAAGCTGCCTGGGGTCTCTGGTGACTGTTCTACGGAAGGATGCGCGTGCTGAGCGACTGGTGAAGCATCTGTTATCACGATATAGGCCCAACACACCCTAGTTGACCACTGGTATTCAGGACAACAAGCCGCCGGTGAGATGGCTTGTTAATTACAAGGGGGGGGGGACCGCGGGAGGTATGATAACAATCACGAACATGTCTTGGTTTTGGGCAGCTTTCCTTCAACTCCCGCGGCGCCTCGACCCAGCGTCTCTCAAGTCCTCTTTTTTTTCTGGTATTGGCCGTGTTATTCTGCTCCCACATCCAGACCACAGGCCCCGGCCAATTTGACTTGAAGCATTCCGAGCAGGCACACCTCCCAGGTCGCGACGAGACGGCCAAAGGGCTCGTCATAGCTGACCAATTTCGGGGAAGAGCACTCTCGGCGTCCAATAGTCGCCGGGTCAGTCATGCTGATACCAATATTCTCGACTGCCTACACTAGTGGAGATCATTACACCACAATTTAATATGCTGACATGTTCCGCATCACCAAAGACCGCCTGATCGAGGACTTAGTTGGCATCCTTCGAGCAGATGCTGGCTCCCGAGATTACCGGAACATGAGAGGAGAGGGGGGGGGGGCAGGAATGGGGACTACGGGAGGAGTCAGACCAGTGCTCACATACCTATCTCAAACCTGATCTGATGAGCCACCCAAAATAGGCAAGACGAAAGGGTAAAATAGATAAAACCAGAATTAATGATAATCAGGAAGCAGACGTTGAGTGTGCTTACGACTCAAAATGTTTCTTGCCATCGGCCTCGACAGTCCCAAGGACCTCGGCGGGTTCAGCGTTGCACTCCACCACAGATAGTCAAACGCCCCAAAGAGACCTCATCAGCGCAGGAGAATCAGAAAATAAGAGAAGAAAAAAAGGAGAAAAGAGGCTGAGAGGTCTGCATCGAGATCGGCCACGCTGGTCGAGTGACTCACTAATCTGATGTGGGAGGCGGTCCTATCCCGCAATCGCCACCTGGTCCTGCCAGCTGGCAGCCCATAGTCTGCCTCGTCGAAATTATTGTTGGGTATCAAGCAATTATCTGCCAACGATCATCTATTTGGTCATGTTCAGCTCGTCTTGCCAATGATGTGGCGATTTAGGGCGGGGGGCGCATCGCATGTTCAAGCCCAACACGGAACGGCCAGACCAATTCTGACCGCGGCAATGTACAGGAATCATGTCATGGAGTAGCCACACGGAGGCGAGGACGAGACTTTTAACATACATAGTAATCTCCTTTCAATTTTTGCTGAGGTTGTCATCGACCGTAAGATCGAGGACCACGCCACTTGCAAAACGTGCAAAGTCAAAGTGTGACGCCGGTCCTCAGCTCGGAAATGACCATGGTTTTGGTCTCGGCCCCCAGCCAGGATGCATATGGAGGGTTATTGGATGTCTGGGTGGTCACCCTAGCGCACGGTCACCTCTTACGGAAGCCCGGCAGGTGGACTCATTGGATATTGGTGAGGTTTTATTAGCCACCAAAGGCCTTGAGACTTCTACTGCCACCCGGCCACCCTATCACCATTCAGAGGTCTTGGAGTGGGCTTGCCAATTTTTGCGTGATACGAACTGGCAGATGAGATGTGCCACTTGTTCCGAAATGCACTTTACACGATACCGTAAGTACAATACGAGTTGTATAGAGATAGAAGATGGGCGTCCAAAGACTCTTCGAAAGAAATTGACCACAAGTGCGTTCTGTCCAAAAACTCATATGGGCCGATAGGCGGCAGATGATTCCGTACAGTCTGCTAGACTGGCTCCTACGATTAGCCAGTCTTCCGGTCGTCGCCGTAATTAGCTGTTCGTCGACTTTCACGTAGACAGGCTCACGATCTTTGTCGATACTCTGTTCAACCAAGACACCGGCATCAACATCGCACGTCGGTCGACTGGAAGTGGTAGTGGCGCCTGCTGCCTATCGTGCTCCCGGTCACGATGGTGGTGTGGCGGGCAGTTTCAGCGGTGTCAAGAGCGACATAATGTGTTGAGAGTGCCGTGAAGCTAGTCTCTGGGCCTAGAACAACTACGGTCGACCCGGTGGAAAAAGTCTCGGCGGTTTACACCAACAAAGAGGCGGCACTTCTACCAGGTATTTCGACAAGGCTGCATAAACAGACTCTTTGAGTCATCTGGGCAGGCTGGCAGGCTGTCAGGGGGGGGGGGGTAAAAGCGGTCGGTCAGCGTGACCATTCTCGACAGCATCGATGCTTGACAATTTCAGCAATCCCATACCGGCATACCGGGTGCGAAGTGTTTCGAGTTGGTGCCTCGTCTGAAGTTGAGCGTCAGGCCGGGAATAGGCAAGTATCTATGTCCTCAGCACGCACACATGGCAGAAAGTAATTCATCTTGACCGGTTTTTTTTATTCCCCCTGTTTTTTTTTTTAAAAAAAAAACTCTTGCGTCTGTTTCCTGCTTGACTGTGTTGCATGTCATGATTTTCGTCCTAAGTGAGCGGCAGAATAAGTTAATGATGAGAGGTCGATAGGCTCCGAAGGGTTGCAGCCACGAATGCTGTACGTGTCGACTCACCTGTCGGTCTGTCGAGTGTTGAGGAACATTCGAGCGTCACGATCTCCTTGTACTGGGACCATCGACGCATGTCGGACGCAAGGCATTGAGTTGGCCTATCAGAGCGTAGGAAGGGCGGAGCGGGGAAAGTCTGGGGGCGGTATCATTGGGCGTGTGTAACAGGGGCCGGCAGATTGGAAGGGAAGGTTTCGTTTGTGAAGGATGGTGAAAAAGCAGGTGGTGGCGAGGTGGAAGCGAGCACAGGTGACTGAATGTTCTCGAAGGCCTGGGGAAGGCCCGGGTGTATCATGATGGAGGCGAGCTTGAGCCAAAGTATGGATCGTCCATTGTCGTCACGGGAACCTCCATTTGCTCCATGCTCCGTTGGTGTCCATGAATAGATGCGAGATGACTCAGTGCACGACGCGACACGGCCACCCAACGCGTACGCGGTTGGATTTCAGGAGAGCACTCGACCCGCAATTTTTTAATGTATGTACCGCAGATCTAAGTATAACCATCCGTACATGAGGCCTACTGGCTACTGGGCTGTGTATGAAACGGCAGGATTAGGTGAAGGCTGATGATTTTCGTGGCTAAGAAAAACCCGGGGGGGGGGCGGGCACAGGCACAGTTTCCGTACAAAACTGTGACAATGCCAAAATTGGAGGATCTGAGTCTGGGTCTGGGTTTTGTTTGTAGACGTGTGCAGGTGGAGGTGGCTCGACGCAGTTCCCGGCAGCATCACTTGCTGGTGTTTGACAGTGTGTCAATCAATGTCAATCAATATACAGTAGGGATGCTGACATCATTGCAATCTCGCCGCCGTCCATCACGAGAATGCTCATCCGCGAGAGACCTCGCACAATCCACAAAACAGAAAGACGTGTGATTGCTTGCACCATATCTGAGTCATCCATGGTAGTCTTTCTTTGTCGACTTTGCAACTTGATGATTGTTACCGTCAGCCTGTTCTGCCTGTCGCCTGTCTGTCTGCCTGCGCCTCGGCCTGCCAGCCTGTATGCGCCAGCGGTACTAACCAGATCGGATCTAGCGCGTACTTGAATAGGTATACCTGCAGGCATGTTACCAGCATGGCTGATGGTCCATGCCACAGAGCCCGCTATCCTGCCGCGAATCCCCTCTCCCCCTTCCTCTCCCCCCTATCGACACAGTGAAAATGTTCGATTCCACCCTCTGAATTCTTGCAAAGCGACTCTTCGAGGTCTGCTTCTGCTCCGCAAAAGTGTCTGTTCAATTGGACTTGATTTGATACCCCCCTCCCATTTTCCTCTTTCCGACCGTTTTTCGATCGCTTTATTTGCCATTGTGAATCGGAGGGTCTTTTTTTGACGCTGTTCTGAGTTCATTTCTTTCTAATCCTTTGTTGCATCCGGAACGAACTCCTCCCCATTCGCCGTGTTTTCTCCTCACCTTACCGGGCACCTCGCACATTCTTCGACTCTCCATTGCGCGTCTACTCCCTCAGGTCTCGTCGTTGTTCTCCCGTGAGGCATTCACTTGCTCCTGCGCGAGAGAGACAAGACTGGACACCACCAGAGGGCGAAACCGTCACTATCTTAATACCTGGCTACCCAGTCATCCTTTTCTACCGATCAATGCATCGTACCTCTTGCTCACCAACCATCCGACTCATCTGAGCCCCTTTTCTGAGGCCTCAACTGGCAATTCATTGGCATCAAACTCGAATACGGACGGCCGGCCTCTCGTGTTTCTCGGACGTCTCCGGTTAGTCACTCGGGTTCCAAGGTTCCAAGGATCTCCTGTTTCGGAGTCTTTGGGGGGTACACTCGCCACTCGGGGCTATCGCTTCAGGTGCTCACTGCCACACAACTCCCACACACCACTCACGGCCCAACACAAAGGCCCCGTTTTCAGGCTTCCGTTGTCGCCTCTGAGACTTCTGTTAGGTCTGCGTGGCCTCCGCCCCCATCCAAGCCCGCCTCGTCACGCAACGCCCACGACGACTCATTTCCCGCCTCTAGGTAACCTGTGACTCGATAGGTAAGGCCCAGAACTGAACCCCACCCCACATGTCTTCCCTACCCTCGCCCAACTACTGCCAGCCCAGCCCAGCCCAGCCCCGCCCCGCCCCAGATACCCTCTGAACCAAGAAAAGAAGTCATCCCAAGGCTGGGGCCATTGTCTTGGGTGGGATGCTGCAATGGGGTAGTTCCTCATTGGGCACCCCAGCCCCTTGGCTCACACGCTACGCCTTGCCTATGCCCGGCCTCTCCCGTTACGCTACCTCAGCGCCAGCGGCAAAGACGAGTGGATTTTCGCCACTTGAACCACCCGGCCGGGAGAAAGAGTCATCAAGAGACCAGAACACGTATAATGTAAACCCCCTTCATGTCTTCACAGAGCCTGGCCTTGTCTACCTAGCCTCGCCTCTTCAGCAGCGCATGACAACAATCTGCTGCCACGCCTGGTCCCCTTTGTACTCCATTTTGATACCATCGTCACATCATTGCACACGCCGCTTTCCTCTGGCCTCCTGTCGTACCGTGACCCTCGCCTTCACCATTCCTTATTCTCAACTTGGTGGCCCACTGCCTGGAGTCTGACTCCGTTGCCTCCATCAGGGGTTCCAGGCTCCGGTGACCAAATGCTTTTTGGCTTTTGCCTTTGAACAACAACCAATTACTCACACTAGCAATGACAGCCCCGTCTTCGTCATCCTCATAAAGCCTCTTCCTCTTCAAAACCGGCATGTCACCGCCGACATACTACTACTCCTGCATCAGATCTACCTTGGCCTCGCGGTATCTCGCCACCTATCACCACTTCTTGTCATAATCCTTGGCAAGACAACCGATGTTCTATATACCAACCTCGAATTCATACCAACCAGAAAAACAACTTGACACAATGGCTTTTGCCTAAGGATCAGTCCTGGACAGATATCAGCGAGTGGGAAACATCAGCCTCTTGACGTTCTCGAAATAGTTCGACCAATCGGCCCATTTCTCTCCCAATTCGATCAAACTTTCAGTTCAAGATGACGGCCGTGGAATACCCTTCACACGACTTCTACGCTAGCCACAACGTGCCATATGCCTCTTCACTAACTTCCTCCGCAACGGCCTCTGTATGCTCTGATGCATCCTCCCAATTTTCGGCGTTCTACGATCCCAGCTCGACTACCCTCAACGATCTCTCAAAATGCTACCAACTTTCGGACGGAGCAAACGCGTCCTGGACGCAAGACTCTTGTAATTCCTTGAGTCGGCCCGCCATTTCTCGTTCACTCCGGCTCAATCCAAGGCGCACCTCAAGCACTGCGACCACTCGGACTGGCTGCCCTCCCCCACTGGTCAGACAGGCTGAGCGGAAGCTCAACTTCGTTGATAATCTTGTCGGTAAGCTACGACGACACTTAGACAGTCTTCCAACTGGGCCTCGTTCTAAATCACACTCTAGATTCCTCGACGCAGATTGTCATGGCTATCTGGCCGAATTCGTCCCCTTTGTGCGCCGAAGCGGCTAGGGATTCGAGCGTTCTGCCACTGCGGACGTTCATTCAGGAGACGCTGCGTCGATCCCGGACCAGTTACTCGACTTTGCAGGTCGCCCTTTATTATTTAGTCCTCATCAAGGACAAGCTACCAGCGAGCGACTTCACAATGGAGCAGACGGACGACTGTCACTCCAGCCGCGCTCTGCAATGCGGACGTCGGATGTTCCTTGCAGCGCTTATTCTGGCTTCTAAATATCTCCAAGACCGGAATTATTCTGCCCGCGCATGGAGCAAGATTTCCGGTCTCAACACCAACGAAATAAATCAAAATGAAATGGCGTTTGTTGTTGCGGTGAATTGGAAGCTTCACATTACAGAAGAGGTCTACCACCGATGGACAGACTGCGTCATGAAGCACAGCCCGTCTCAGCCACCCGCGCCTCCCACGTCCGGCTCACTCACCTCCAAGCGGGAGTATGACTCTCAGTTGGACTTGTTTTCGAAGCAGTGTGCTTACTTCCAGAGAATCGTCCGGCAGCTCAATCCCGATTTGGAGAATTTGGAGGACGCTCTTGAGAGGAGCAGCTACTCTCGCGTTCCGTCATTGTCTCCTCGAACTCTCTCACCCCGATCCGTATTGGCTGCAGCCCATGACGAATCGGGTGGTTTCCCTTTTGAATCGACCGACTTTGAATCGAGAGATCGTACGCCGACGCCGCGAATTCTCAGAACGCCTTCCACCATGGAGCCTGCCGTGCAATCTGCTACTCGCATCCTACCTGCTTTCGGACTGTTACCGACCCCGCGCTTGACGCCACATACCAGTGCCATCCGCGATCTTTCGCTGCCTCACACGGCAGGCTCCGCGATGAGTATCGCCGTGAGCGCTGCCGGCTCTGTACAAAGTGGCATGATCGTCGACAAATGGCCCGGTGCTGTCACGTCGTCACCTGTGAATTATCACACTTCGCGTCGTCCCTCTTTTGCCACTTCTGTCTCGACAGTCTCTTCACCCGAATCGATGATCTCGGACGTGTCTGGGTCCTCTCGGTCGTCCTCAATCTCATCAGCGTCCTCGCTAGCCAGCGCGCCGTATGTAAGGGCTGATCACAGCAACCTTGAGGTACAGGCGCGTTGTCGCTCCGCGAAGCAGCTGATGAATGAGAGGTACGTTTCGAGAGCCACCATTTCTTCGATTGGAGAAGACTGTGCCATCACTTCCTCGCCCATGTCCTATACTGGCGCACTGAGCCAAGAGCATCTGAGCTATTCGGCTCAAACTGCAAGAGATTTCGAGATTGACGACGCGACAAACGACGCCGCTCAAGCTCTTCAGGCGCTTCACAACAATTGGCAGGCATCTCGGGCAGCTCGAAAAACAGCCACATCGGCACCTAAAGCAGGATCCAAGCGAAGTCGGCCACTGTCGATCGACGCTGGTCTTCACGACAATGTTCGTGACCTGTTGCGCTACGAATGTATCACGAAACCCACCACTTCTCCACCCAGTGACATGCAAGTTCCAGCCCTCGCGCGAGAGGGTCGCAAACGAATTTGTTGCTCTGCCGAAGCAGCTATGCCTCAGGTGCCTACCGCGGGGTTCGAGGGGCCAGGAATGTGGGCGGGAATTTTAAACTGATGTGGTGATCTTGGACATCATGCAAGCGTGGTATCAGCACTTTTGCTGCTCGCTTCCTACGGTCATTCGCCCTCTAACGTCAGACTATCATTTATCACCTTTTTTTTTAAAACCACAATTTCTCCTTCTGCAACCGGTGTTTTCCATACAAAAAGGGAAACGGGAAAAGATTTTTGATACCGCTATCTTGACTTTCAAACTGTGTTTGAGGTAGCACGGTGGATCTAGGAGTCGAAAAGCGCGTATATGCGTTTCCATGCATTGGAAGGTGTCTGCTGGGCTCGACTGGCTATTGCATGGAATTATCAGGTGTGAATGCACCGTGTAAGATGAGTGTGGATGTAGTTTGTTTTTGTTCTGGTTTTGATATCATCGACTGGACTTTGTTGGTTGAGCGGAAGGGGTAGGGGAGCGGTGTTGGCAGGACGTATTGGTGTTGCGGGCGGCTAATGGTAAGAGGCAGAATACTGCTGGTGGCGGCAGCAGACATGGGACTGGACTGTACGGACCTGGAAGCCAGCAAATCAGGCGCTTTTTCCGCGAAAGCTGATGGGCAGCCAGTTTCTGCCGACTATGACGGACTCGGACCGTTTCCCGGGGCCTCTGTCGGGACTACCAATATATACTCTGGACTACCACGAGGGTCAGGACTAGCTCTGGGGCTGTTTCGACGGACCTGGATTGATTCCGACTCATTTGTAAAGCAAGACAGCTACGAGAAGAGCAACCTCCGTACCGAGGCGCGCCCTTGACATTCGAGTTGTCTAACGCATCAGAGGACATGCTACAATATAGAAACTAAGTCTTTCAAACCCAAGGTCTACAGCAGTTCGATTGGTTCTCGAGTCCAGTTAAGGGCTGTATGAGGTTCTTGAAGGACAGGCTGGTGCTTCTTTTGACACGGGATGATGAATTCAACTCGAACTGCTCAATGTGCGTGGCTCTCGACTGAATCACTTATGGCCTGCCATTAGCCACGAGCCATGCGTTTGTGGCCGAGCGAGATTGGATGATGAAGCCTGCGTGGATTTTGCAATACAGACGCAAAACAGCGATAATGTCGAGACTGGTCACCCGTCCCAAAGGACCAAGCGAGTGCCAACTGGTACCCAGTGAAACCGCCTGTGGAATCGACTTCCTGGCAGTCTTCGCTTTAAGCCAACAGTACGCTTAGGCCACGTCATAATTCAGACCAAAGGCCTTGACGCATTTTCCCAAGCACGGTAATAAAGGTTTGTGATGCCCAGGTGACTCATCGCCGACACCGCCTCTTCTAGTGCAACTTTACCTGGGATAATTGATGACCCGCCCCTTTGGCCACCACAACCTCTACGAACGACCAGATGTGGTTGCCGGCTCAATGTTCATTCTTATGGCCTCTTGCCTCTGTTGGACCAGATGCTATGGAGGAGTATCCGGTTTCACCGGCGCCACCTGACATCCAGCTAATTAGCCTGGACTCGATTTGGATTACCCACAGGCCTACCTGGTCTCCTGATGAGGTGGTAGCAAACAGTCCTACTGTGAAGGGCTATGCTAGGGGGCGAGGTACAGCGCAGTCTTTGTGAGCGTTCATGTGTGCCTCTCTGACAGCGATTCACGAAAATTTCCTCTCCGCCGTGACTGAGCGACACGCGTTCACGGTCGACTGGTGCACCATCGCCGGCCGGCCCCCATGAGCATCCTTTCTTTTTTACAAGTCAACATACCTTCACCAGCATCATTTCAGGTACGTTTTTCTATGTTTTGTGCTTGAGACGCTGAACTAGGTTTGGTGAACGACGACGTGTGTGGCTACAGAGTTGTGTTTGGGTGCCAAGCGTAACTTGTCGCAGCCCCTTCATATGTCATATGTCACAACGGGAAGGGCTTAAGATCTTACTCAATCATGTCACGGGCAAATGTACATTTGTACGGTTCCGCGAGTTTGGTGCAGTTTGGTGCTATCGACGCGCTCCCCGGCAGACGTTGTATACCATATCAGTCATGCGCTCCCGGTTTACATAAGGCGACATAAGTGAAGTTCCGCATCAGGGTCAGCAGTCGGAGTAGGTGGTAGTGACTGGTTTGTCCGTCAATGCTTGTGTTCTATATGTGTTCAGTGCGTTGATCTGTGGTTGGGATGCACAGTGGCGCAGGCTGGCCCAACGTCTGCACTCACAGAGTACATGTGGACGATAGAATCCGTTATATGACCACCTACCCAGATAAGTATTATGCCGTCCAAATCTAGTCGCTATCCATTTCTCCATCATGTCCCGATCTATCAGCGGCTGACTGAGCTATCATGATGGTTGAACAAGAGCATGTTCACCCACATGTGGAACGCTCAGGCCTGTTTATCACCACATTTCACGTGAACTTGATTGGTCACCGTATGAGCGCTTGAAAATCGTCATGACAAGCTCATCGGATACTTCGGAAGTCCCGATTCTGTCAGACAGTGGGGAAAGTCGAACTGTCAGGGTGGTGAGACCGATCAGACACAACCGCATAGATTTATGAGGTCATGAAAGTTCTCACTTGGCCTTGTGTCAGATCTCGTTCCGTCAGCCAAGTGGCACGACCATAGCAAGCATGGAACCACTTGCCCCTTTAGTACCGGCGAGGCAGCATGCTCTTGTATAGTCACAGCAAGCGGCAGGATTGAAATGGGTCCCGGAAGTGAGACTCCTTCCGAGCCATTCGGCAGTGACCATTCTATCTACTTCCTGATACAGGACGCATGTATACGGCATGACCCGTAGTTGTCTTTCTCGTGATGGAGGAGAAGGGCTAGTCTAGTGGCCTACGGAAGAGCGGGTCGTGAATTGGGTAGCTGCTCGTGATATCGTGAGCCTCCACGTCTATGACTGAGACCATCACGGGTCTCGGATTATGATTTCAACGCAAGCTCATAGCAACACCAGCAAGCAGGAACTTGTTCAGTGCGTTGGCTGTAATGACCCGCACTCTTCCCGCATGTGCTTGGTTCACTCCAGTGCAGTTCATCGGTACGTGAGTATGGGCTTCGGGAATTGCACAGGACACGATGAAGGTGCCGTGTACAGTCCTCTTCAATGCTTAGATGTGCTGAAATGATGCGGGACAGCCCTGCGAAGTCACCTCTACGTCCGAGGTGGGCTTCATGCACGAGATGGTATCCCATCACAAGAATAGCTTCTGGACAGGAGAGGCTTGATTGTATTCTATTCCACCCCCAGCGTAATCCTTACACAGTGACACTCGCTCCAAAAGAGCTCGCCCAACAGTGTGGGTGTTCCCAGAGGTTGCAATGGAGAAAGATCAATATTGCCTCAACAGTGCCAGGATTTTGTGCCGTATATTGTGCAATTGTACTTGTTTGAACAGATAGTATAAGGCAGCCATAGCACTTATAGGACAAGGCACTCGGACAGGACAAATGGCGTCGTGTGCGATTGTTTGTCCCAAACATCCCGAGATGTAGGCGATGAGGGAGACGTCGTAGCAGCATTCGCTGCACCCTTCAAGAGCCTCCAATGCCGAATCCCTCATCATCTACACAGTCATATCACGCCACCGAGAGAACACAGGAAAGGCTTCACCGATATTTGAATTTCTATGAGACAGCCTTGCATGAGACGAAGATGGCACCACATCGTCACCGCACATGTTCCTCAAAAGAGCATGAACGATTCAGAGGGCTGCTGATAATGAAGCCACCAGACCACGCTTCCCTTCAGCTAAGCCAATGCTACTTTCCGCGCCATATGACATGAAACCCCGCGAGTCGTTAAAGAGGGTCACAACTGACCTTATACCCGAGCGAGGTGTCGTAAAGACATCAAGGCAGGTCGGAGTATAATACGACCCGAAAGAAAGAACGGGGATTTCTACCAACCGCTAGGCGCAGTAGGAGGAGCACCCCAGCCGCCAGCAGAGGTACCAGTGTCAGCGGCAATATCGCCACCCGCAGCAACGCCCCAGGTATCACCAGCAGCGTCGTCGCCGCCCTCCTCACCAAACGCAACGCCCATCTCGTTCTCGGACTCAAATTTCAGCTGCTTAAGATCCTCGCCCTCAGGCATATGGTGCGCCAAGAAATCAGGGACAGGCTGCTGGGTCTCAAGCAACGTACGGACGAGAACAGAGGCGATAGGCTCGTCCTTCTCGGTATAGAACGAGGTAGCCAAGCCACGGTGACCAATACGGCCAGTGCGACCTGATAATTCTTTAGCAATCTGCGGCACAAAGGATCAATAATACATAACTCACCGATGCGGTGGGTGTACTCCTCGATACCACCATAATCCATGCTGGGCATGTCATAGTTGATGACATGAACGATGTTGTGGACGTCGATGCCGCGAGCAGATACGCCAGTGGCAATCATGATGGGGGCCTTGCCAGCACGGAAGGCGCGCATGGAATCCTCACGCTCACGCTGGGTGCGATCGGCGTGAATGGCAGTGGTAGGCATGCCCTGGTTGAACAGAAAGTCGTCTAGCTCATCCGCGGTTCGCTTGCTGTTCACGAAAACGATAGTTCGCGCTGGGGGCATTGAGTTCAGTAGGTCTAGGCAAGCCTGACGCTTCTGAGAGGGGTCAACGTCCATGACGACCTGACGAATGTTACCGTGAGTGCTGCCAGCGCGTCCAACAGTGAAGCGGACGTGTTCGGTAGCCAGGTGGTTACCGGCTAAGTCACGCAAATTCTTGGGGAATGTCGCAGAAAACAAGCTGTACTGGATATTGCCGACATCCTGCTCTTTTGCACATGTTAGTGTTAGCTGTCAAAAGACAGTAGAGAAAGAGAGCGAACTAACCACCGCCGCCTAGAATCTTGTTCAGATCCTCCTCCCAGTCACCGTGCAGCATCTCATCAGCCTCATCGATCACCATGTACTTGAGACGACGAAGTGTCAAGTTGTTCGGACGGTCCATAAAGTCAATCAGACGACCAGGGGTGGCAATCAGAATGTCACAGCCGAGAGACAGCTGATCAATCTGGTAGCGCATGGGACCACCGCCGTAGATGACACAAGGCCGCAGCATGCTGCGATAGCAGAGCTTTCGGGCTTCCATGAAAATTTGGATGGCCAGCTCACGAGTCGGACAGACGACACACACCAGGGGCTCAGCACGAACGATGGGGTCGAAACCAGGACGGTATTCGGCGGGGTTTGGGCGAGGAGCGGCCAACTTCTTGGCCTTGCCCATCAGCTTGTTCAGGATGGGGATTAAGTAGGCCGCGGTCTTGCCCGAGCCTAAGATAGGTGTAAATGCCCGATCAGATCATCAAAGTGAAGCAGGTGGTCTTACCAGTCTGAGCGATGCCGATGACATCGTGACCGCTGCCAATGGCAGGGATACAGTACTTCTGGATAGGAGTGGGGACCTTGTATCCAGAAAGCTCAACGTTCTTTGCCATTGCAGGGTGGAGCTTGGCCTCGTCAAAGCTCATGACGGGGACGATGCGGATGGGGCCCTCTTGCTCCAGCTTGATCTCCGTAATCCTAATAGCAACAGCGTCAGCAGTGCACAAAGTAACGGGTATTGAGCAGAAAAGGACTTACTTTGCAATCTCAGGACCGTAGACTTCTCCACGCTGGTCAGGAGGGCCAAATATCTCCAGCTCGAGCTCGGGGAACTCGGGGCCGAGATCGCCCTCATCACCGTCCCAATGGTAGACGCGAGCGTTGCCGTCATACTCACCGTCGCGGTCAACAAAGCCCTCGTAGTCGTAACGGGATTGGCCGTGGCCAGTCCACTCGGGGTTGGCACCCTTGGTGAGAACCTCATCGCCCTCATTCTCGGTGTTGCCAGCGGGCTGAACATTAGGCTCCACCGAGGAATCCGTGATGGTGATGGCTGGCTGCTCAAGCGCTGGTACTGGAGTCGCTTTTGTGGTGGTCCAGGCTGAATCCTCGGTGGACTCCCATCCACCGCCACCGTTGGAGTTGCCCCAGGTCATGTTGAACGACGAGGCAGGCACTGCGAACGCGTCAGTTCCGCATGCAACCTATATTGCAAAAATCGACTCGCGTTGTGGTGGAACGCTGAGCTTCAGAGAGGCGGTGTCGCCCGCAAACAAGAATGATTATGATGAGTGATAGGACCAGAGTGACCGGAAAAGGGGAATTGCCAATTGAAAGAAGCGAGGAGAGAGATAATTACCAGCTGGTGGTTGACCTTGGAGGAAACTGAAGGAGGATCAAGCCAAGTTAAACAACTGGAGGCGATGTTTGTCAGTCAGGGCTCAGAAGGTAAGTCAGCATAACGGCCGAGGCAAGAGACTAAAGAAGGCTGGTTGGGTGGATGAAGAAGGAGGCACAGTCAAGTCCTAAGAAGATGGAAGGAGCAGGGCAAGCTGTCGCTGTCAAGCCAAACAGTGATGCTGACACTTGTTGAGGCAAGAGCAAACAACAATAGACTTCTGGGGATTTCTAGATTCTTGAGAGATTGGAAGGAACGTGTCTGACTGCAAAATGCTTCCTGACTCACCAGGAGAAAACCAAGAGAAGGATGGGGGAATTGAACTTGATTTTTGATGTGTGGTTGAGAGCTGGTGGAATTCAAAAGCAGACAATGACGGTCACTCAACCTCTTGCCTCTCCGAGAAGGTAGGGGACGAAGCTAGCTCTTGGCGGGGACGTTCGTGTGGAAGCAGACACAGATGTGACAATCTCATAATGATACTGCTGGTGGTGTTGCTTGAGGACAGTGGTTGCAAACGGAAATCGCGAAGGCGGTCGCGCGATGGAGAAATAGCGCTTACCTGGACCTGCAAGATGACCAAGATATTTGAAGACCCGAGAGCTTGTTGAGAAGAGGTATCAGAGACTCAAAGATGAAATGATGATGGACCTAAAGTTGGATCGCGAAAGGGACAAAGGCTTGTGTGAGAGGGAAGCAGGAAGAGATGGAGGGAGAACACAAACTGCAAAGCTGGATCCGGGGTTTATGGACTTCGCGCAGGTCCGTGCGGTTGTGCAAACGGGGGCGGCGTTGTCTAGCTCGTCGTCTTGAAAGAAGTTTGGAGGACGTCGTGCCTAGTGATGCCTGGTCTGGAACCGGAGGAGGTCTAGTGGTTGCAGAGGAGTGGCCTGGAGACAAACACTCTGTGCTTGGGAGCTGAGCTTGGGACACCTGCGGTCTGACCCAGGTAAGCAATACATTCGCCAAAGCCGATGCAGAGACCAAGGAAAGACTGTTGCGAAGGGAATGAGTGACCTCGACAACCCCCCCCCCCCCAAAAAAACAGGGTTTGCCAGGTACTCGCAGGCTGACAAGTACAGGAGGAGCTTAACATCCTTTTCAGAGGACCTGGCAGGTATATGAGACGGCATTTGCCTTTGAGGCACCTTGCCTAGCAATCTACAATCTCCTGCCTACAATTCTTTGGTGTCAGTCCAGGTAGAATCATATTGTGCAAGCCATACTGTGGATTTCTATCAGTGCGGTTCAGCTGGTGAATGATATTGCTCAACGAAGTGACAATTTATTGCCCAGTGATTCAGATAAGGTCCGAAGGCGAGAGACAGCCCAAGAACTGGCAAAGACTGCTGCTGAGGTATCCTACTGCTTAGACCCTCAAAGGCGGAGATAGTCTTCTCATACTGAGGCCAGGGTAGGCTTTTCATGGAAATATAGACAGGTACAAACTGTCTCTGCTAATCGAATTCCATCAGTATCCATCGGTACTCAGGTTTAAGTATACACACTTTTTTTTGGGAAAGGAGTCTAGGGGGGGGGGCTACTGGCAGCAGCACAGGCAAGCTTCAATATACTATTGCCCAGTGCGGTCATCCAAGAGCAGGAGAGTACCTGCACGGAACCAGCTGACAGCTTGAGCGACCGATCATACGGCAACGGTCAATACGTACATGGTGTGAATGAAACATGGCGGCATCAGCCTACCAGCTCAACTCCTCCAGCTCGACATATTCGTAGCCTTCCATTCCCTCATCCACAACTTTCAATAACTCTCCGGCTGCCCGTCCAGCTGGTCCGCCCTCCGCTTTCGCCTCGCCAGCTTTCTTCTTCAACGTGTCCAGCCACTTCCACAGTGCTCTTTGCCGGTCCTCCACATCCGCACAGATTTCCCCATCCTGTGGCGGTCCAAATATTTGGAGATGTCCAAAGGGATTCGGGCCCTGTGGCCGACTGTAGGTATGCTGCCATTTCTGCTCGTCTGTCAATGGCTCGGGAGGCGACGGCTGCTTGAGACCCAGCGCTATAAACTTGGTCAACATGGCAATCTGCGCCGCGTAGCTCGACCCGCCTGCCTCGGCACCAAATGTTGTCTTGGGGGCCGATGTCCAGCTCCCAGTGGTCCTGCTGGGCACATCGATCTTCCAAGCCATCATTTTCATGAAAGCCTCTGTTGTCTTGGTCCACCCGCCGGCCAATTCGAGCAGCTCCTGGCCCGTGGCATCAAGCAGCCAATCCATGAAATTCAACGCGTCATGCCTGACTTCGGCAGACAGGTCCAGCATGCCCAGGCGGACCCATTTCACGACGCGGTCGGCATGTGATGCGACCTCGGCAGGGGGTAATGCCTGGAACAGACGTAGGAGTGGGCTGCGTACGCTCGAGGATTTGTCAGTGATGAGTGGGAGGAGGGATTCGAGGATGGCGTAGGTGCCCACGGGGTTGTTAGGTGGGTTGGAGGTAAGCTGCGACACGAGGTAGGCGAGGGCCTCTCGACGCTGTTTATCGGTGCGAGAGGTAGCTAGAGAGAGGCTGTGCTTGAATTGAGAGAGCGCATCGGGCGCGGTCTCTGAAAGGGATTGTTGGTTGACAGAGATGGCTATATATAGTCAGTACGCGTAGTCTTAATGCTGCTGTGACAAAAGACAAGTGCAGGGTAACGTTTGCGCCGGAGACAGACGATGGGGTGCCTCCCCCAAGATACCCTCTTGAAAAGATCGTGCTTCATCCATGCTCCATCATCCTGGACATATCTCCCAGGGCGATACCCTCTGCACCTCAGAGCCCAATTCAGGGGAATTTCCCGAATGTCGGAAGGGAATGTCCCATAATGGGGAGGACAACCCGCGTAAAACTGATCCTGCAACCCCAGTGATGTCTGTGGGAGCCACGGAAGCGCTCCAACATACAACGAAGACTTCTGGCCGCCACCGAACAGAGATGACTCACATTTCGACTGAAAACTCGTGTCCGTAAAGTTGGAGGCTTTGGCTTTTGTCTTGCCGACTTTCAACTTGGGTTTCTGTTGTATTGTCAGAAGTTGGGCCTTTGGTGACAAACGACGGCAACTTACCTGAAAGTCCTTCGCCTTTTCCTTCTTCTTCCTATTGCTGGAGCCCATTTTGACTGCATTGGACACACGATGAGCTTCTGACCACTCATACGGCCTGTTCAGCGAAGAAGACGCCACACGCCAAGATTATTCGCGACGGGAAACTTGAACTCACATAGCTGTACGAGAAGACTTTCGAATGGGTTTTGAAGAGGACTCCAAATTCGGCAAAGGCGGTGTGGGTACTCGCGAGTGGACTTTGCCGCCTGCTGCGTAGAACCTGGCCCGGGCCGCGAGCTTATTCCTAGCTTCCGGCTAGATGTTGCTGTTGCTGGTCGCACACACGTTGTTTACCGCCCAGCACCCAAGCGCCAGACCTTCGCAGCAACAGGAGGCTCGCTCCATGTTTTGACTCTTGTCTCGTCGACGAATTACGGATCCGAGATAGCAACATTCTGCGCAAGATGGCGGATCCAACGCCCGTACGTGCTTATATGTTCTTATCTAGCTGTTGCGCTGCATGTCTTGTTAACCTGGCTAACCTTCCTGCCCCCACCAATAGACCAACGGCGCTGACGCCCTCGAAGAGACACTCAACCGCCTATCCAAAAAGCCTGGCGTGAAAGCGACTATCGCCCTCGACCGCAGCACCGGCACCATACTCAAGACAGCCGGCCAGATCTCGCTCTTTCACACTACGAAGGCCACACAACAAAACCCACAGCCACCACCCGACGACCCGGCCGCTGTGACGGCGGCGCAGGTTGACAGCGAAACTCAGGGCGCAGAGGAATTGGCGGGCATGGTTTGGAAGTTTGTAAATGCGGCCGGCGGCCTGGTGACCGGCCTGGATGGCGAGGTGAGTGTATGCCGCACTCTCAACCCCCTACAACCATATATTTCAAGGGCCCAAGACGAGCTGGGAGATCGTTGGTATGGTAGGTCATCTCGGCAATAGACTGCTAATGAACTTCTACAGGACGAACTCAAGCTCCTCCGCGTACGGACCAAGAAGCAAGAGCTTGTCATCGTACCCGATGTCAAATACCTCCTCATCGTGATCCACGAGACACCAGCGGCTTGATCTTGAAAATACAGACCATACTCTCACCGCTACCTGCGAGTACGTCATACCAGCCTGGTTCTTGAGCAGACCGCGCCGTCGACGCGCTCGTCCGATGGCCTAGATTGCGGAATGGGCGGACAGCGGATCAAAACATCTGCAAAAGCACTGTGTTTCACATGCCTTCGCCATCTCATCAATCGCACTAGTGGTGTTCCGGCATGAGTACTCCTCGGAGACCAGACGGACTGAATGTGTCTTCAGATCTTGACCAAGCTGGGCTTGCCTTTGCCACTCCCGCGGTTTGACTCTTTGCGCATTCCCACGTTACCGTACACGTCACAGTGCCGAAGCCTGGATTTGACCTGGCTGCAATCACAATTTAAGGATCGTGCAAAGTAACATCGATTCTACACGAGCGGCGAGCGCTGGAGACACCATTGAGTCCGGAGGGCAAGTATATTACACGCGGAGCAATCCATGGTTTCAATAAGTCGACTGCTCTGGATTGCCTATATGACTATCGTGGCGGTAAGCTGCTGCTTGTACCTAGGTCTTGGCCACCTGGAACTTTCGGTTCACAAGGCTATGTATCCCATGCGACGCATGTGCATCGTGGATCAAGTATT
The DNA here is from genome assembly GCA_027946555.1 of Gnomoniopsis sp. IMI 355080. Taxonomy (NCBI): domain Eukaryota; kingdom Fungi; phylum Ascomycota; class Sordariomycetes; order Diaporthales; family Gnomoniaceae; genus Gnomoniopsis; species Gnomoniopsis sp. IMI 355080. The sequence continues at coordinate 86,632 of JAPEVC010000120.1, forward strand.
ATGTAGTAATTGATGGAGGAGCTCTGGATGGAACTTGGAAAGACAACGCTTGTCTCAGACGAACTGGACGTCGGGCGGTGAGATCTAGCAACGGCGGGGAAGAGAACGGCCAGAAGTAAAAGATGGTGATCAGATCTTGAAGATCAGGTCAGACGATCGCACAGCCAGGCCTTAGCAAATTTCCGACCATCTGGCCCAGAGGCACAGCAAAGGCTTGAATGTCAACGCATATTAATTACTATATGGCGGCACGATCCTCATCAGATTTATCAGCACGGGACGTTGATATACTGCACATAGGAGTAGGCAAGTGGCGAGCTGCCAAGTGTGGCCCGATTCTCAAAGTCGACAGATATGGTAAAGCAATTCTAGAACTTCGGAATGCAGACCGACATGATGCTCGTTACTTCGTTTCGCGTGAGCCTTTGGCCACCAAACCCCAGTCACTGATTGGTGTCCAGTTCAAGTGGAGTACATGGCTGCAATGCAGCCGATCCGCCCCCGCCCCCTGGCATGCTTGTATTGTCTAATCAGAACCAGAAACCAGAAACTTGGAATCAGGGAGCAAATGCCGCAGTACCACTACAGCGGTAACACTGCATAATCCGGCGGTGGCATGTTTGGTCTCTCTGTCGCGCTCTCATCCGTATGGCTGTACATAGTGTTGAATGGCCCATATTGCGTCAGAACGAGGGACCCATCATGCAGTCTAATATGTACGCCAACATTCGATGCTACATTGCATCTTCAATCTTGGACTTTGAATCTTGGAAGCGCTGTCGCCCGGTGAAGTAGGTACAGGCGGTCGCTGTGACTTTACTGGCAGTCCACCATAGAGAAGGATTTTGTTATAGCAATGAAGGCGAAACACGCCGCCTATACCCACCGCTGACACGAGCAGGGCTGACAATAGGCTGCTGCAGGGTGAAAGCATAGCCGGGTATATTGGGCAGCATCTCATTTCAGAGCTGAGAGAACACGCCCGCTCGCTGTGCCAGCCGTCGCAGATGAATCTTGGCCTAGCTTATGCTATGTGGTTGGGCAAGAATCCGTTGAGCTCTGCTCGACGTATCGGATAAAAGATTTGACCAACGGCCCAGACAGGGCCAGGCAGGGCCAGCAAATGCACGCCTTGGTAGGCTCAGCTGCGATGGCTGTCATCATACGTAGGCGAATCAGGTATATGTGGGATTGTTTTGTTTTGAGCTTGCATGGCTGTGGTTTCCAAGGAACCGCGATCCCTTTCCAACAAACTTTGGACTACATTTCCATCCGAGCAGCCTTCGCCTTGAGCGTCTCCACTCGCTTCGGCTCTTACTGTATTCCTTTTCACATGACGTCGGTCGGACTTTTTGCAATCTAGTCATTAGAGTTTGAGATATCAGACTGCCCTGCAACCTGCCTGCCGTCACGTTGCCATAGGCTGGAAGCCGAATATGACCGAGACCTAAGAATCTTGATGGAAATCAATTTGTAGTCGACTACCTACATTTTGGCGTTTCAGGAACGGCCAAACTCAAGATAACAAACGCTCACGATTGATGAGGTCAGCGGACACATGCAGGCGACGGCATTCGAAAAATGCCCTCGCTGAGCACATTGTTTAAAAAGCGAAGATCGCTGCAAAGCCCACCGACAAAGGACCAGACCGACAGAGCAGACGGTTCGCGAGACGTTGTTCGGCTCAACTATGGCTCTGGAAGCGAGGCGGCAACGACGCCACCGGCCGCGGAGCTGGAGGCGCTCGCTCGGCTCGCAGACAGCAGTGATGATCAGGCGATAGCGGCGCCGACGATCGCGACCGGGCCTCGGCGACACAGCGCGGCGCCGAGGCCAGGGGTGGGAATGGGACGGTTGAATCGCTATGTGTCGACGCACGATCCGTTTCGGCGGTTCCGTAGCCGGTCAACGCAGTTCCGGGTCAGTGGTGGGATAGAAGGCGATGCTCGGACGAGGTTGAGTTGGCCGGCGCGGAGGAGCACGAGTGAGTCGCCCGATGTCCCGGGCGCGGTGTACGGTAGCACACAAGCACAGACACAGCCACAGCCACAAGCTCCGCAGCGTGCCACGGATGAGCGGCCACTTAACGTCGTGGTGGTCAATGCAAGGGAAGCGTCGTTGGCAGCTCTGGAAAGGCCCCCCGTTGCACCACGCGCTGGTGGCGAGAAAGTAGGGGTGCAGGAGCAGCAGCAGAAGTCGGCACGAGCGAACAGCAAGTCCAGGGTGGACAAAGCCAAGCAATCTCACCCGCATTCAGACTCGTCGGCGTCGTTTGGAATGCAGAAGCTGAAGAGGCTGCCAAGCCTGTCACTCAGAAGAGGGTTCTCGCGGAGGATGAGCGCAGCGGTAAGTCCAGTCCTAGGCCTGTTTCTACTTGGACCCTTCTAGTTTGGACCCCTGCTCCTACCCCACATTTTACCCCAGATTTGATCAGCCCACTGCAAGTCTAGGGCAGTTGCCGATTGAGTTCGGTGGCCATACAGCCATACCAGCAGCTCTCATGACTTTCCACCATAAGCTAGCCATGGGGCAACCTCTGGCTTGGCCTCCTCCTCCTCCTCCTCCTTCTTCTCCTCTTCCTCCACGTCGCACCATCCTCCCACCTCCTCTATGAAGCTCAACCTCGCCCTTCAACCGCGAGCCTGATCGCTTCGTGCGCCGTGCACCGTGTCTCTTTCTCCCACCAGCACCTGCGCCTGCGCCTGTATCGTACGATCTTCCTAAAGACGCCCGATTGCGCTTCAACCCACCACGATCTCTCATGAGCTGCCTGCTGCTTTCGTGTCCTGCTCTTCTCATGCTTCCTCCCGTCCCAACAGCCCCTCTCGCTCTCAGGCCGCCTGCAGCACAGCGTCCGGATATCTCATGGAATGACATTATATTGCCTTGTGACTGACCCCCACCCTCCCTTTGGTGTCAAAACAGATCACAAACTCGTCCCCGCCAGGTTCATCAGCTGGAGCGTCTGGATCCTACTCTTACCCCTCGAGACAGGCCTCTCAGTCTCCCTCAGCCCACAACTATAATAAGCCTCTGCCTCCCACCCCACCGCCCGAGACTCATCATCGAGCAACATCAACCGACACGTCCACCGGTCAACCCCCCAGCCTGAGGTCACCCCTCCGCCTGAACCGCATCATGGCTACTCTGTCCAGTCTCGACATTGAGAAGCTGTTCTCCGGCGCTCCACAGTACTTCGACCGCTCCGAAGGTCACTTTACGGGCGCACCACATCCTTCTGTTGCCTTCCCGTGGGACGACGAGCTCGCGATCCGTGACCTGACCGACCACACCCAGATCGAAGATGAAGCATGGGGCTGTGTCACTGCCTGGCCACACATCACTCGCGACGTGCGCCGCGGTCCCTCAGCATCAGCCTCCCGTAAGGTCGCCGAGCGCCGGCGCGCCCACTTTTATCCAAGATGTAGAGAACGCCCGAGCATGCTGAGCATGCATGGCTTGGAGAAGGGCACTATGGGCTTCCAGGCCGCCTTGGAGCTCGGTGTGGCCGATGCTTTGCAGGAAGAGCAGTGGGGTTTTGGAAGTCTGGGGTCCAAAGATCTTGTCATCGTCGATGCAAGAAAGAGGCTCATCGCAAGCAAAGACGGCCTGAGAAGATTAGATGAGACGACTGTGCTGGACCATCTGATGAAAAATGCCCAGAGGTATCAGCAGAAGCACCATAGGGATAGAAATTCTTGTCATGAGCTGTATCAGGAGTTGTTCTCCCAAATTTTGCACCCGCCGAATCGGACATTCACGGACCCACACAGTCTGTCTGTCCAGGTGTTGCATCTGGTCAAGGTGCTTGCGACGCCAAACGTCTGGATCGATTTCTCGCGTGTCGAGTGGAGGATCCGCTTGGGTCAGATACTATGGGGCACTACGGACGAAGACGGCGACGACAGTATTAATGATGGCGCCTCAATCACTGACGCCGAGGACACCAAAGGACTGCATGAAGAAAGGTATTGGCTCCTGCTCCAGATTCTGTTAGCCTGCGAGCTGCTCGTCCGGCTTGACACCATCACAGAAGGCGATGAAATTCCAGAGAATGTCAAGCCGTCCGAGATTCATCGATTCGAGCGCGATGCCAATCCGGCTGTGAAGTGGTCACTACATTTGGCCAGGGTCTGGTTGGAAAACATTGAAATAACAAAGGCAGAGTCTTCCGCGAAAGGAGAACATGGAAATCCAAAGGGATGGCTGGCGAACCTTACGAACAAGATGGCACTCACAGGCGACCGTCCACATTCGAGACACCATGAAAGGCACCAGGATCACCACAAGCAGTCACCTGTATATGTCATGCGAGGGAAGTATTGGGACAGACAGGTTCGAGGATTGACACATTTTGCAAGAAGGCTTAAGTGGCCCGAGATCGAGACGCAATCCACATTGATATTTGACAACTGCCGCGCGGTGACCGAGGGGACGCCACTGAGCACACCGTTTGAGACGCCCTTCTCAACCTTGTCCGCCAAATCGAAAGATTCATCGTATTTCGCTTTCAAAGATACCAGCTTGGGTAGAAAACCATCGAGGCGGCAGAAGGTTGGCGCGGCACTTCATCCTGCAGGGTGGCTGTCGAAGAGCTACGTGTCTGGTCTGATGCTGCCTGGCGAAGGCATATATCACTTCATTATGTCGACACTGCTGGAGAATGACATCGAAGCCATACGAAAGTTAGGACCAATGGCAAACCTGTGTGGTGGATTCGTGTATTCTGACAAGAGCTTCTGGAGCACGGCCTGTGTCGTAGGCCGCGTTCTCGCGGCGGGCAAGGGAGCGGTTGAATGCATGGGATGGATATCAAGTGATATTATTCCTCACGGCCTCGGCGATGGATGGCTGAACATTGATGCTGAAGACATACCTGGTAAGCACCGAGAAGTAAAATTTGTTTCCCAATTGCTAATAGACCCTTAGAGGACATTAAGAAGACCGGCAAAAGTGCCAGGATATGGGGCAAGCTCGCCGTTGAGCGTGAGTCCTCCGTTCTAGGAGGTTCGGATCGAGACTCGGTCCTCCCAGCAGACTTCATAATCCCCTTCGAGAACAACTACAGCACACCACCACCAACAATCAGCGTCAACTTTACGTCACTCAACCTCACTGAGTCTATGGATTCTGTCCAAACGACACCCACCCACGAGGTTGCTACTCCGTTTTCCTACGAAAGCGCCATTCCCGAGATTAAGAACTATATTCCATCCATCACTTTCAACGTGACGACGTGGGAAGATGACGAGGACCAGGAGTACACTTTCCACGTGGCCAAGGACGTATATTTCGTCACCTCGCATCCATGCGTGCCATCACACCATGTTCGGATCCTCAAGTCGCCCTCGAGCCCGACCATCCAGCAAGTCGATCTCACCGGACATCCGGTAACAGAAAATGTCAAAGCATCGGGTCGTTCTCAGAAAATAACCTGCAAGTCTCCCATACCTTGCTTTTACTCTCCAGTCGGACTTGTGTCGCTGACATGTAATAGGCCACCCGCTCCACAAATATTACACCTACACTTCAATCCATCTATCCGAGCTTCTCGCAAAATCTAATTGGACTTTGAACCAACTTCTCGCCGATCCAGCTGCCAGCAATTCTCCCAGCATAACACCATCATCCGCCAGTGCTCGTCCGCCCCGCGTGCTAGTGATCGATGCCATCACGAACTTTATCGCCCAGCCAGAGGCACACGAGATCCCGCTGTCCCCCGTGACGAGTAGAGCGAGCACGAGCTTCAGCGAGTCTAGCCGGCAGTCCTCGCTGAGTGGGGAGCTAGGTGGCGAATTCCCTATTCCGTTGAAGAGAACAGGCACAGATCTTGAACAGAGGAATGGAGGGGCCGCCGAGCATCAAATGCATAACGAGACACGACGTAGACAATTTGGAAGTGATATGGAAATACTCGTCAGGGCAATTTGCGCTGATAAAGGATGGAACGCGATGATTTCTCGACGCAGACGGGGTTGTCTTGCTTGTGCTATCCGCGAGGCGGGTGCTCTGGGGTGGAGGGTGGTCATTCGGGTGGATTAAAGATCCAGACGTTTGGCAGTCATGATTACTGTATGGATTTTACAGACTTGATATGAGCAGATGACGTGCTTTCGAGATACCCTATAAAGGCGAGCGCGTGAGTTTAATCATTGACAGCATTGTACACGGTCATCAGCGTGGGAACGGAAAGTAAGAGGCAGGATGGGCAAGTGTGAGAGAACAGCATGAATTGGAGCGGCCATTCACAACCAGAAGCATATTCATCTTCACTTTAATGCATATTGCAACAGCTTTCAATACATTCACCGTATCAGGTATATTTGACGTGTAGTGTAGGAATCGCTTGTGTCGTGTAGAACGTAACGCAGCAAGTCTCGGCAACAGAGCACCAACTCAACGCCTTGGCACTGGGCAGTAATGCCAGCGTGTGAGGCTTATACACGATACCGCTGAACCATGAGTGTGCATCCCTCGAATGTGAATGTTGTACGCAGACCAAGACTAAGCAAAAAACATGCTCCCCAAAAAATATCATTCATAGCTCGAGTTCAGCTGTCATGCTCCACTCGTCCCACCCAGGCTTCTCCCCAGGCAACCTAATAGCCTCCCACTCCTCTGTTGTAACGTTCCGCCACTCGTCGAGGGGAATCCATCCAATATAGGCCCGGTCTCCGAAACCTCCAATCCAATACACCTCAGTGACAACCAGCCTGACCCACTCACTCGCATGAATCCTGTTGCCCGGCAACCAATACCTTGCATCTGGGTGGCTTCCCAAGAAACAGGCCTGGAGCTTACCTGCCTCCTCGGCCGAGTCAATGGTAATGGGCTCCAGGTATCCGAGTAGGGAATAACGTGGCAAGTTCGCGGCGCTGTACGGCACGGGGTCGTGTTTGCGGGCGGTGTTCTCTTGGCCGAACCAGTCCCTCAACCAATTCACCATGCCCGCAGACTCTATACGCTTCTTGGGTGGGTATGGAGGCACCCAGTTGACACTGATGCTCATATTGCTTCCGGCGGCTACATTCTTGAAGCTGGTGGCTATGTTGATGGCGAGGATGGTGGGGTTACCGCCTGGCTGCTCGCAGTCTGCAATATAGTCCATCAAGCCGATAGGGACTCCGCCAAGGCCGGGAGGGCGATGCTCGAGGAGAATGGAGTGCGGCAAGCCATCAGCGTCTTCGCTCGGGGAGGAATAAGAGGTCGGGAAGACGGTGGAGAGGGTTGCCAAGGGTGTCAGGGCGAGAATGCGGCGGGCTAAGACGGCTGATTCGTATGAAGTCGGAATACGGGCGGTGGATGCGGAGGAGGAGGAGGAGGAGCGTGGGTCTGGGTTGGTGAGGATATAGGTTGGGGGCGAGGGCGGGACGTCGTCGGTGGGTGAAGCGAGTGCGGCGTGGAGACCGGTGAGGGCAGCCAGGATGGTGGATAGCTTCATGGTGAAACGCTGTGACTGGATGGCTGTATATATGTACAGAAAAAAAGAACCAGAAACGCCGATATGGTGACTGGAAATGGCATAGGTTTAAAAGGAGGCGAGGCTCGACATCTTGGAGGTTGAATGTCGCATGAGGGATCGGAAGGCAATGATCGGCACTGCACGGGTGCACTGTACCACTGCGCAACGTCAGATGGCCACCCCACCACATCCCCGTATCTTATCAGATGACGGATCTGACTACCTAGGTACTTACCTAGAACCTCTTGCTTTGTCCATCCCGGCCGCGACCCGGTACCTACAGAGTACAGCGTTCCTTTGATTTTAAACATGACTACTTAGGTACCTGAGTAGTATATACTGCGATGACTATGGACAACCACGTCATGTTCACGGGAAATTAGAATAATAGTTGAGCTTTTTCACTGAAACGAATTTCAGAAGCATAGTAGTGTTTATTCCTTGTTGCGGTGACCGAGACAGCTAAACTAAAAAAAAAAAAAAAAAAAAAAAAGTACGTAGGCAGTACCTACTATCGAGTGCTGTCAAGGGCCTGAATGATGGCGTTAGTGCATTACACGCCATGGCAGGCATGGGTTAAAGCCTAGTACAGGGATTCCACAACTCGGAACCCCTGAAAATCATCCCAGAAAATCGGACGGGAAGGAGCTTTGGTGGCACCACGCAACAAACTTCCAATCGTCTCCAAGGCTACATAGTATGGTACTTTCTCTTGTCATGGCCTAGCACTTCACAACCGCGGATTACTCCAGCGCCAGTGCCAGTCGAGGTCGGTAGGGTGCAATGCAGGTCGACGGCATTGTCGAGCACTGGCTTGTCCAGACGCGCCAGCAACTTCAGCGACTTCCGTATGTCATGTCGCTCTTCCCCATGACTGAGCACATCGACACCACAAAGCGTCCAGCTGACAGTTGGCTTGGTGGTAGGCTCCACGACGTACAGAAGTCCCCTTGGCTGGCTGTGTGGCCTCTGGCTCTGTTCCTCGTTCTTTTCTACTTGAGACGCGAGACCGACCAGCCCATCCGATATCGAGTTCCGTCCCCCAGGACGCCCGACAAGAAAGAGCTTCTCTCAAACCCCAGCATCAAGGTATGCGCTCGTGAAATGACACACATGGGACGGCAGCCCGAGCACTAAGACTGACGCAAAGGGACATACAGATTTCTGGGACCAGTGCTATCCAATGCTTCGCCCCAGCAACCGGTCAATTTCTCGGCTTCATCAACGCCGCTTCCCCTGCCGCAATCGACCGCGCTGTTGACGCCGCCGAGACTGCACAAAAACAATGGGCCAATACCACCTTCAAGGACAGACGCAAAGTCCTACGTTCCATGTTGCAGTATGTGCTGGACAATCAAGAGGATATTTGTCGTGTGGCCTGCCTTGATTCCGGCAAGACCATGGTCGACGCCCAGCTGGGCGAAATATTGGTGACCGTCGAGAAGCTGCAGTGGACCATTGCACACGGCGAGAGGGTCTTGACCCCGAGTGCGCGGCCCACAAACCTCCTAATGATGTATAAGAACAATGTAGTGCACTACGAGCCCCTAGGTGTGGTTGCCGCTCTGGTCTCCTGGAACTACCCTTTCCACAACTTGATAGGGCCCATCATATCTGCCATCTTTTCAGGCAATGGCATTCTGGTCAAGACTTCAGAGCAGACCGCATGGAGCGCCTCGTACTTTGCAAGCATCGCGAGGGGCGCGTTAGTTGCCAATGGCCACGACCCGGCCTTAGTGCAGACAGTCGCCTGTTGGCCTCAGGTTGCGAATCACATCACTGCTCACCCTAAGATTGCACACATTACTTTCATCGGGTCTCGCCCTGTGGCACACAAGGTCGCCGAGTCGGCAGCCAAGGCTTTGATACCCGTGGTAGCTGAATTGGGAGGAAAGGATGCCTGCATAGTCCTAGACTCTGCTAAACGCGATCTGTCTCGCGTCGTCGAGACTCTGCTCCGTGGCACCTTTCAGGCAGCCGGCCAGAACTGCATCGGCATAGAGCGTATTATCGCTACGCCTGGAGTCTATGACAAGCTGATAGAACTCCTCGAGCCTCGCGTCAAGGCTCTTCGGCTTGGTCAGGATCTTGATGTCGGTGCCCTCATTTCAGGTGCTTCCTTCAGTCGCCTGGAAGGTTTGGTCAGGAGCGCAGTCGAAAATGGCGCACGCCTCCTTGCTGGTGGTAAACGCTACAACCATCCTGACCACACCAATGGCTTCTACTTCTCTCCCACCCTACTCGTAGACGTCACGCCCAACATGGAGATTGCCCATGAGGAATGTTTTGGTCCCATCATGGTTCTTATGCGCGCGCCTGCAAATACTGCCACTGACGTGCTTGGCATCGCCAACGCGCCTAACTTCGGTCTCGGCGCATCTGTCTTTGGCAAGGATTCCGATCTCGTTCTCAAGGCTATCGTCAAGGGCGTAAGAAGCGGTATGGTCGCCATCAACGATTTTGCCGCATACTATGCTGTCCAGTTGCCGTTTGGCGGTGTGGCCGGCTCGGGTTATGGACGCTTTGCTGGCGAGGAAGGCCTTCGTGGGCTGTGTAACATCAAGGCAGTCTGTGCTGATCGTTGGGGCTGGGCAGGCGTCAGGACTAGCATACCTCCCCCAATACAATATCCCATAGGGAGTCAGGAAAGGAGTTGGGCATTCGCGAAAGGTGTGGTGGAGACGGGCTACGGAATTGGCATGTTGAGGAAGATAGGAGGTATTTTGGGTATTTTGAAGAATATGTAGAGGGCCTGGGGAGGCATCAAAAGGAAGACAAAAGTTCGCAGTAGCGATTCAACTAGCTAATCGACTTAGACGGTGTTAGTCACGGTCAGCCAAAATATCAAAACTTTCTTTCAATCGTCGTCCTGTTATGATCTTGCCACTTGCTTCTTTTACTGCTGAGGCGAGGCAAGGTTTCACGAGAGGGCCTTCCAGTCGCAAGCTTGATGATGACCCCTAAGTACACGTTGTGTTCCTCGGGACGTTCAATATTCAAAACACTGTCGTATCGAGACACGAGTTTCGAGACTGCACCGCGGAGTCGTCCAGGAGATGCAGGCCTTGCTCTGCAGCTACTCGCCTGGGTTCGAGACAGTGATGGAATACGCAATTCCAGAAGGAAGTCGCATTCTCCTACAAGGACTGTGTATTGGAGTCTTTCAATACTATCTGCAGGTCGTTCTGAAGCCTCGAACACAGTAGACCGATTGCTTGGTGATTCAATAGGTGCCCGGCAGTAATGCAGAGACGGCCCGCGACAAAAGTCGCTGAAGTCTTACTCCTGCTGATGCGCATCCTACCTGTAGTGTTGAGACCGGTTGACTGTCCGATCACTCTATCCCAAAGTCTGACCAAGGCTCGTGCATCAGCCCCGTTGCATCTCCAGTATCTATATGCTGGCTCTCCGCAGCAGCATTTTGCGACCCCTCTGTGGTCGGAGCCCGCAGGAACAGGTCGGCACGACTGGCACAAAGGTTCCTGTAGAGTGCAAGCTGCAATTCTCTGTGGGGGACATGGACGTACTGAGTCACTTGTAGCTGCCAGCGCGAACAGTAATGCTGGAGTTGGGAGCCGTAACGCTCAAGGCGCAAGTTGGCTCTGCCCTGGACTCGTAGCGTGGACGCGATTTCACCCAATTCCAGCTGCTGCTTTGGATAGTTTGAAAGCATGGGAATCAGGGATGTGACGTGGCCGAGATTGGTTTGGAGGACATCTATAGCAATGGATGTGAGCGTGAACTTGAATCGTATTATCTACAGGGGAAAGGACATACACTTCGGCCATTGCGAGGCGAACACGCCAAGAAGGCTGAAGAGGAAGAACAAGCTTGTGGCAAGCGTGAGTCTTTTTTCAACCTCTTCGATTGAAGTCCCCTCGTTCGCCGATCCTTTTATGAGCTGGAGAATGGCCTTGAAACCGTCCCGGGTGGCCTCCCATGTCTGATGTTGCTGGAGGCAAGCCCCACCGCGCGCAAGCCAGAACAGTCGCTGTGCTTTTTCTTGCCCGACGGCAATACTTCCATCTTCCTCAGACTCGAAGGGCCCCGCAAGCAAATCATTGGGGATGGCAGCGCCGGGGTGCACCTCTAGGTGCATTCCCAAAAGAGCTCGAAGATAGTCCTGGGCAGGGCTGTAGACCTGGCCTCCGGTGGTAGCCGCATTTATCCGTGCGTCCATCCGTTGAGATGCAATGAAGTTTTGAAAATTGACCAGATCAAAGGCAAACTTTTGGCGCATAGTCATGTCCGGGCGGCGGATAGAGTTGGAAGCCCCGAGGTCTATGTCATTGTACACCTGATCGTAGAGGCTGCCCGGCTCGGGGGGTTGACGAAGGCGCTCCTCACTCATTCTCGGTACGGTAAAATAGCTGCGCCCACGGGAGTGCTGCCTGATCCAAACGTCGAATGAAGTGAGCAACATGGGCAGCTTTGCCCAGAAGCAGGCGAGTATGGCAGACTGAGATGTGCATCAGCATAAAGTTGTGGGCGCTGGCGAAGGCACCAGACCTGGGGCGAGCATTGGGCTCACCTGGAAAGCAGCATCTCCTGCAATCCTATCTGTGTCTGAGTTCCAGCCATGGTAGGAGAGTACTTGTGCATTGTCCAGGCCATACCAAGCATGCCAGGTCGGTCCAAAGGCGGCACCAACGAGCTGATATTTGATCGAGTCAGTCGACAGGCGACGAAACAGTTCCCGGTTGACTCGTGGCAGAGCGAGATTTTTGCAGGAGATGAATACTCGCTCGAGAACCTCCTGCGGAAGCTGTAGGAGCCTCGGTGTGGCTTTGCTCATCATCAGCGTACCACCGATGCCATCATTGGACTTGGTGTGATGTTTTTTGGCGCGCTTGGCCTCCGGCTGACCTTTCGCCTTGTCTGCGTGGTCCTTTGATGACTTTGGCTGTCCACGCTTCCCGCGGACTTTGATTGGAGTAAGCTTCATCTACGAAGCTGACCAAAGTCGCCTCTCTCGCTCACTTGATCGTCGTTGATGTCGTCGGATTTGGGGACAAAGTCCTACATTGCTATAATGCCACCCTGATTTTCGTGATCAGGGTTTGACATGCCCCGGCTTCAAAGCGGAAATACCAGTATTTGAGGCGCCCACGGAGAAAAAAGAAATCGGCGTGGAGAGAGTCTGTTGATTCCAAAGTAGCGCCTGATGGTGGAGTGATTTATGCACACCCCTCCCCCCCTGCGGGGGTCTGCATTGCCAATTCGGATAGCTCCAGCATTGACGTAAGGCAAGAAAATCTCCATGAATTCCAGCTCGGCGTCGAACCTCTCAATGGTTGCAACCTTTGCCTGGCGACATGTTGCAACCCAGGCCTTGATACCCTCCAGGCACCAAGAGCTGCCCTTGGCCTTCGCAATGCGCCCAACATTGCAGCACACCGCCCCTTCGCGCAGGCTGCTCCGCTTCTTGCGCTCCCAGTCCGAGGGCATTCCCTTCTTCGTCGCCCATCATAATCACATCCACTCTCACGCCTTCGCCCAAGCATCGGGAATATGTCGCGAACAGTGTCGTCGCCTCAATCTTTCCGGGCCTGCTACACTCATCTCGATCGCTCCCAAGCCCGCGCCCACGTCTAAGCCTCTGTCACGACCATTCTCGTCCTCTCGACCAAGACGGCCCGAGCCTGTCTTTTCAAGTCGTACTTCCAACCTCGAGAACATCCTTCCCAGACACTTGAAGCGCGTGCGCTCACCCGGCCTGCACCTTACAGCCACCAATAGTGTCGCAGTAGCACGTAGATTCATTTCGAGTGAGGACACAGACGATGGGACGCGCAAAAAGACATCGTCTGAGAGACTCTGGGGTCCCAATGCTGTCAAGCCCGATTTTCAAAGTCACAACACCGAGGAGTTGGAGGGCTCTATATTCACTTCAAGTATGGGAAGACGAGCAAAGGCTGCGCTGGAGCCTGTGCTGCGGTGTACAGAGGTAGACGAGAAGGGAGATGCCATTCTCACCGACGGCGCCTTCAAGAAGACCGAGCTGATTGCAAAGGTCAGTTGCCAATATGCTTTACAAAGGCATCCCAATGTGCCAACAGACTTGCTAATTGCCGTGATGTGTTGTAGTACGGCCTCATGCCCCGTGATCTACGCAAGATCGATTCCTCCAATCTCCCGCACATGCTTGTTCGGCCGTCTGCCATTCTCCTCAACTTGCTCCATCTGCGCGTATTGATCAAGCACGATCGCGTTCTTCTCTTTGACGTCTACGGCTCGTCCAGCTCCTCCGCTCAGTCCGAATTTATGTACGAACTGCAGGGCAAGCTGCGCCAAAAGCAAGCTCCAGGTACAAGTGGCGGCCTGCCCTACGAATTCCGTGCCCTCGAGGTGGTACTTATGTCCGTGACGTCGGAGCTTTGGAAGGAATTCAGTGCCGTTCAAGAACCCGTTATGCACCTTTTGAGCGATCTGGAGGACGACGTGGACCGGGAGAAATTGCGCATACTGCTGGTGCTATCCAAAAAGGTCAGCACGTTCGAGCAGAAGGCCAGGCTGGTCAGAGACGCTATCGAGGAGCTGCTTGAGGCGGATGACGACTTGTCCCAGATGTATCTGACGGAGAAAACCCGTGATATCAGGCGCGAGCAGGACGATCATACCGAAATTGAGATGCTGCTAGAGTCGTACCACAAAATTTGCGACGAAGTGGTCCAAGAGGCGGGCAACCTTGTATCTGGCATTCGAAATACAGAGGAGATGCACGTACTACGCTTGATTACCGGTCTTTTATGAATTTGCTGCTAATATGACCACAGTATCCGAGCCATTCTCGACGCCAATCGCAACTCCCTCATGCTACTCGAGCTGCAATTTAGCGTCTACACACTCGGCCTGGCCCTGGGTACCTTCCTTGCGGGACTTTACGGCATGAATCTCGAGAACTACATCGAGGAAACCCAGTATGGTTTCCCTCTTGTGTCCGTCGGCTCAACCGTTGCCGGTGTCCTGGTGCTTTGGTTAGGCATGGTGAAGTTGAGAAAGGTGCAGCGCGTGCGCATGAATCAGCCATCCAAGCGTCCTCGCAAAGGAATGGCATCCGAACAGGCAGACAGGGACAACCTTGGCCAGTACGGATTGTCACGAGAGTGGTATCGTGATGATAGCCCCATGGCGTTGCTGGAGGCGAAGCACAAAGAGAAATTGAGGCGTCTCGCGCAGATGAAAGAGAGACGGCCTCAGACCGGGTTGTTCCGAAAGTTCATGCAGAAATTCCAGTGAATTGATTAGCAATCGAGGTTCGATGGCACGAATTCTGGATCTGCAAGACTTGCTCAGAGGTTTGACAGCTTTCAGGAGCCAGGGCAACTATAACGCATAGCTGAGACTCGACTGCGAGATTTGATGCACGAGAATTGATGTCTAGTGTCGATCAGGATATACACATGAACATAAGGGCAATTGGTTGTAAGACGGCAGCGGTACCTCAACTCATCAAGAAGGAGTGCAGGTAGATGATACCCCCTTTCCAGCAAATTCGAAGAACAGGATGCATTACACTTTTTTATTGCTGCAGTGATAACAGTGGAGGTGCCTTTGCTTCGCGCTATGTCGGACGACCGTGTATGTCGTGTCAGAATCAGGGAGCTCAGCCAAACAGGACTCATCGTGACAGCAACTCTCTCAACTTGAAGACCTCCATGTCTATGTCTTCGTCCGTCGACCTCACCCCTTGTGATATCCGAATCCACTTTCTCCCCTCGCCGCGCTGCGCTTCGAACATATCCTCATTGTGACCATCAAGCGTGCCAGGAGGTTTGATGGGTGAGGGCGGTAGGGCATAGACATCGGCGCCACTGATCTCCTCATCGGGCGGCGGCACGGCCGTCTTTATGCCCGAGCTACACGACAAAGCCTCCACTATCAAGGGATCCTGGTTCGATATGGCGACAGTGGCTATTGGGCCTGGTTCAGCATGTTGGTCGCTACCGCCACCTTTGGATCGCGCAGAAGACAGCAAAGTAGGCACGGCCTCGGCGTCTTCCATGTCGAGCTGTCGTAGGGCACGGTGTCGCACGTGTTCTGACATCTGGGAGTGGAAACGGTGGGTGTAGGCGGTGTCTGCTTGGGTGCAGAGGGCGAAGGAAGGGTAGGATGAGATGAGGACGAATATGGGATCTGACTGGTGCTCCTGGTTGACGGACTGGAAGAGGAAGTGATGGGCCCGTTTTGGACGCGGCTGACTGAGATGTGCGACGTGGACATGGGAGCTCGAAGGCCCGGGAGCTGGTGTGTAGGTCGCACAGAGCTCAAGAACACTAGTCCACAGTCGAAGGAAGGCCGGGTCGTCGAATGAGGTGTTTGGTCTGAGGGTGAAAAACCAGAGCCGAGTGATGGCCATGGTCGCGATGCGGGAGGGAGGAGGAGGAGGATGAGGACGAGGATGATGATCAGGTTCAATAGGAGGAAAGGGGGGGGGGTTTCAAGTCCAGAGCAGGTGCAGAAAATGGATGAGGGATGAGAGTGGTGAGTTTGAGGAGGGTGAGGATGCCCAGTCAAGTATTGTTTGTAGTGTGGTAGCAAGTCGGCTCGGTTGTCTCTGAATGATACACACGGTGTGACGAGGTGGTGTTGAGGAGTTGGGTCTAGAACGGGTCCCAATTGGCATGCATTCCCCATTGTTTGCACCCCCTTGTTTTTTTCTTCTGTTTCTGTTTTTTTTTTTTTGGGTTGAATCCCTGGCGATGACGGTCGCTGCCCACCTGAGATCGACGTCAGAGCTGCCTTAGTGCAATCCGGCGAAGAACTTAGTCTCGCCCCTTTCACCACTTTCACACACACACACACTCACACACACAAAATCTCCACAGCACCTGGACTTGACTATCTAGGTAAGTGATATACCGAGGTATGCATGTCCACAGGAAAACCCCAATAATCATTTGCATGTTATGACAAGGTCTACACTGTCACCATGCATACCCGACCTACCTCACTGACTGCCGCATGTCCAGCTATGTGACTTCAGCCGGGGTCGACGCAAGCAACAAACGTCTGTTCGGCCTTTTGGTCTTGCTGCACTACGTTGCCTCTGCCTTTGAAGGGACTGTGGTCTGCCAGTGCAGGTCGCAAACGTGGACCTGGTCGCAGGGCGAGGGGTAGAGACAACATGAGTGTGATACGCTTCTTGGTGCTCATACATCCTCCCGCGCCTTGACGCTGTCGACGCAATCCTGCCATCTCAGCCATCTCATGTAGGCCCCCTCGGAGACGATGGTAATGGTAGAGCCAACAGCGAAGCCAATCCACAGCCCGTCCAGACCCAACTCTGGAGTCCCCAACTCCAACCACAATGCCAAAGGCACCGAGCCGGCGTAGTTGCCAACTGTCACAATCCACGCTGCGACGTCTTGCCGCCCAAGTCCACGCATCATACCATTCGTCCCGCCCAGAACCGAGTCAACCGCTTGAAAAAGTGCCACGGTGAGGAAACTGCGAGCCGTGATCTCCCGGATCACCTCGTCGTTGGAGAAGATGAGAGGGATCTGGTGACGCAAGACATACAGCACTGCCGCGTCAAAGAACCCGACGAGCACAAAGACGATACAGTATAACCGAACAGCACGTCGAGCCGTTGGCAGCAGACCAGCTCCGATGAGATGCCCTATGCGCGTGCTGACGGCTACGCTGATGGAGAAGGGAATGTGCCAAACAATGACCGTAGCCGTGGTCTATGTGAAATGCGCCCGTTAGCATACATAGAAGTCTTGCATCTAAACGAGCTACTCACCAGGATCGTCTGCGCAGCAAGATGCTCCGTGCTGATATACGACGTGCTCAGTGTCAGGATCTCAAATGCTCCCCACTCCGCCAGCGTAGCGATCACGCCGGCCGCCGACAGCTTGACCATGGCGCCCCAATTTTCAAGAGCCTCTCGGGAGAAGCCTCCCCAGCAGCCATGTGACCATCTTCCCATAGGCGACACCACGTAAAGTAACAGCAGAATAAACCTTAGATTATTGCTCATGGCCGCTCCTAGCGCAGCCCCTTCGAGGCCCATGCCCGCAGGAAATGCTAGTGCCCAACTCAACCTAAAATGACGCATCAGCATTTCCGGAGCCGTGGCCGCGACTTCTAGGAGGCGGACTGTTCAGGGACACATACACTGCATTGATAGGCCCACAGATAATGAGCACGACCATCCCAGCATTAGTATTCCCTTGGGCCTGCATGAACCTCTTGAGGGCTTCAAATGCACCGTACCCGGGGAGACCCAAAAGGCTGTAACGCAAGAAGGAGCCTGCCTTCACGGCGATATGGTGCTGCTTGATAATATGCGGGAGCACCCATGGCGAGCACACCCAAAACACCCCGATCGGGACCGTCACCAGTCCCATGAGGAGGAGCATCCTCTGGATATACAGACCTACGCCCACATGGTTGCCGGAGCCATACGCCTGCGCACAGAGTGTGTCAAGCGCAGTGGCCATGCCCTCAAAGACAGCCAGACCAACGACGTTCATCGTCGTGATGCCGATGCTAGCAGCGGCGAGGTCATTGGGTCCGAGGTGGCCCGCGACAATAGTGAGAATCACAAAGAAGGAATATTGGAGAAGATAGGTGGCGATCAAGGGGAGAGAGTATTTGGTGAGTAGCCACAACTCCGAGGTTGATTCGACAGCGCCATCGTCAACGGCTGGCCTTGAAGCCGAGCGGCCCGGCAGCAACGGGCGGCGCTCGTCGACCTCCGAGTGCTCGTCTGAGCGTTCCAGTCTGGGCATGGCGAGGTCAATCTGGGGCACACCAACCATATAACCACGAATTAAACGCTGCAGCCCGAGTCTGGCATCTGTGGTGGTTGATGGTGGTTGGCTGTGTGCATTATTCAGACCCCTATCTATGCCTTCTGAAATTCTCAAAGCAAGGCGACTAAAGTAGTCAACGGCCCGCCACAATTCTGTGGACCACTGAAGACAAGGGATCCGTGGCGATCTTTGGGTTTCAAGGACCCTGAGCCACGGGGCCGTTCCAGGGAAACGGCTCGTCCCGATCCTCTGGCCCGCCACAGCCCGCACGCATCCTGACAGGCCTGATACTTGGTTGCATGACTATTTGTTCAACGTTTCATGGGGCTTTCACGTGTCTGGAGCCAGCAGTCGGGTATGGTCTTTCAATCGACGCCAAACAAGTCGTTTCTCGGCTGCAATTCAATAGGTACCATCTCAAAATTCGTTACTAGTTCCAACCCCCAGCCCGTCCATCCCTCTTATCAAGCCGCTCAAGCCCTTATTCCAAGCGCCCAGACGACCTGCCTACCTAGTAGCTAGAGTCATCGCCACCGCTTTCCACAACTCCACCAGAGGCTGTGTACGCGTAGCTATAGGCTGGGTCATACGAAGCGCTGGTGTTGACTGCGATTGTGATCCACCCGAACAATCCGTCCGTCAGGTCGTCAGTCAGATACACATACTCCAGCACCGGGTCCGTGCCGTCATCCTCCGTCTCGATGCCGAACACGCGATCCTCTGCGTTGGTCGTCTGGTCAATGGTATTTGTATTATAGGGATACGTCGCCTCCACAGCATCAACGAGATCCTGGTCATAGAAGAGCTGGCCCACGTGTGGGACGGTGCCGCCGGTCAGTGTGTTGTTGGGGAGGACGGTGGGATTGAGGTGAGCGATCATGTGCTGTGCGAGAGTGGTCAGTTCCACGTCAGTCGTTGCATGCGTGTAAGGAAGGGTATGCAACATACGACATGGTTCGTGCGGCCAGAATAGTGGCCGGGGACGAGCGTCTCGAACGTGACCACACCATCGTCGTCTGCCTTGCCGATGCCACGGAGGAACGTGGTGTTGTAGTTTGACAGGTCATCTGTGTTACCATTGCCAGTAGCCACGAGGCCGGAATACACGCCCGTCGCGTTGCAGTTCCAGACATCCCTACCACACACACACAAGATCAGCGGAGGCCAGTCGAGCAGCGGGGGGAAGGGAGCAGGTCGTCGATCAAAAACTCACCAATACAAGTCTGTCAGAGGCTCGCAAGTCTCAACATCCAAGAATTGTGCCTCCAGCGTGACAGGCACACCTTCCTGATCCTCCTGGAGGCTCTCGCGGATAAGCTCGCCCTTGACCCAGTAGGGGCCCGTCTCGCCCTCGGGCGTCAAGATGCAAGTCGTGTTGGTCGCGAAGATGGTTGACTCGGGCGTGTCGACAGTGTACCCTAGGGTGTCGGTGGCGTTGTGATCGGTCGCAAGCACGCTGTCCGTATCACGCTTCCTGTCGCCCTTGGCCGCGCGGGCAGCGAGCGCTCGCTCGCGATAGTACGCCGCCTTGTCGGCACGGCGCTTGGCCGCAGCCTCGACAAGCCCCCCGCGCGCTTGTAGCTTGGACGCGCATGAGTCCAATCCTCGCCGCGCCGCAGCCCTGAACTCGCGCCTGCTGAGCTCGGCGGCACGGTTGATATGGTGGGCCTCCTCACCCGGGTGAGCGGCGGCGCCGGCGGCGAGGAGGGCGGCGGTCAGGGAGGGAATCAGCTGCATCTTGGAAGATTTGCAAAGAGAATGTGGGCGCCTTTTATTTTTGGTTTTCTTTACCAAAAATAGAAAAGAGGAAAAATAAAGGACCAAGGAGAAACAAGAAAAGGAGTGCTTCTGCGAACGAACGTTTTCAAGTTAAGAATGCTAAGTACTGAGCCGTTGAATGAGAGGCGATGTTGTCTGCATAACAACAGCATGGCTTTCTTGTGACAAGACTTGTCCGTTCTTATATATACCGAGACTATACATTTCCTGCAAGGAAGAATCTCTCCGCCTTCATCAAAGGTCCGCAGCATTACGTGTCGATACTCCACCATGGTGACCGAGTAAATCAGTCTGCGGTTGTGTTACCGTTGTCCGATAAAAACAATCTGGTCTAGATAGTGTACGATTATCCCATGACGAGTCACATCGAAATCTCTGACCCAGACTTGCTTCGTAATCTCCCAGCATTCATACGCCTTAACAACATAGTCCAAGTCTCGATCAAAACCTCGGTCGGAATGTGGCGGAGAGGCTTAGACTATAACCTGCCAGAATCTTGACATTGCTCACCGTGGGACGCATAGGGGTCTCTGAGTTTAGCAGATATCGTCGGAGAGGCCGCGCAGTACTGCACGTAACGACTCATACCTTGCTAGCATCAGAGATGGAGATCTTCCCGTGCATGACCCATCCCGATACCTTGAGATTGCTTGACAGCTGTCAAAGGTCCGACTATGCTGAACGCCGGCTCCCGCATCCCGTTTGACTGACAAGGCTCTGCTGGATACGATATGGCTCTTGCTCGCTAGTAAGGTTATGTCATCCGGCGAACGCATCCATTCAGACCGCAAGTATTTCCAACACAGCCTGGGCGGTGTACGCGTTCATCACAGGGGCGGGCTGCGTGCAGGCCCGGGATGTGGGAGCGGCACGTAGTACGTAGATATCCCAACGATATTCGCGTGAGTCCTTAATAATACTAGCATTTGATTCGTTTCGAAACTTGTAGTTGGAACAGGGTTACGGGATTCATGCATAAAAATTGTGGTCCTAACTCTATTCGCCTGTACCATAGTGGGGACAATCAAAAGTGCTGTGATATCAACAGCTCGTCGGCTGAGGTAAGAGGATCCCAAGAAATGTATGAATGTTGGCCTCTGATAATGCATTGATGAATTCCTCGAATCCCTATACACCGAAAAGGTACGGGTTAGTATTGTTATGAAGATAGTTGTGAAGCCAGCTTGTTGATGGTTTGAGCAGACGAGGGACCTCTTGTATGCAGATGACCAAACTCATTGTCTACACGAAGTCCGGGGCGGAGAGTAAAACCCGTAAATAACTCTTGGCTTGTCTTTGTAACGTCTGGTTCCTTACTAGACCCTATCTGGGTTATGTCCGCCAAGTCTATGGTACCGGCATTATAAGGAGGGCAATGTCCTTACCGTCAGGCACGAGCCTCTGATAGCAAAATAAATTCGGCCTCAAAGCTATAGTGGTCCGCCAGAATTTCGATCCCGTCTAAGACTGGTTATTAGTGAATTGATGAAGAAGAGGTGGATATGCAAGGAGACTCGCTATCCACAAGCAGTCATCAATCGCTGCATTATACGGCGTTTTTGCTTCGTACCAAGAGTGGAATCCACATTATATCGCTTTACCGGAGTGTGCATGTTAATACTATTAGATGCCCGTACCCTATCTTCTACCTACTACACCTTCCTCCACCTCTGCATCCGTTACCGCCCAATCTCTTATAAATCATCTATCGTTAATGTGCTTTTCGGCGAATACTTCGCCCTCAACACCCCCTGAACAACATTCCCCAAGCTTACCGCCCAGTTCGCCTTACTTTTCCCAGCTTACCTATCCCTTATATTGAACAAGATGGTACGTGGCAGGGGCGATCGACACGTCGCCCTGCTAACCGCGCTGCCTGTCAAGGGCCCACAGGTAGGCATAGGATACATATCTGGACGACCCGCTCGAGTGAGACCTTAGCGACTACCTTGCTCTCCTCAATGGAGACGACCCCTTCATCTGAGCCTAGCGGTGGCGGCGCCCCTTATTCCCTTTTTCGTTCGTATTTGCTTTAGAGCTATTTTGCTGCTATAGTTGTTCTAAGATACCGCCGCTATGCTATAGTTATATATTTTACTTAAGAAGGGAATAACTATAAGAT